>DWON01007367.1:0-12988 GCA_018251015.1 Phocides pigmalion okeechobee
TCCTTATTTTTTTAATGCCCATTATCTCCCCTTTTTTTTAAAAAATAATTTTAAAAATTTTTAAGAATTTGTTATTAACCAAAAATTTTTTTTCAGCATATATGGAGTAGGCTACAACCGCCTATGGGTGGTAACAGCCAGTTACCTTCAGGAGGGCTGCATGCTCGGTTGCTAGTTCAATTTAATTTAATACAGAAAGATTTTAATCTCCCATCAGAGAAAATTACGCGGAAAGAGCTTCTAGTTAAACTTTACCTTGTATTCCGGATTAAACCATTTGTCCCACCTAACTATTAAAGCGAAAAAAGCTCCGCCAAATATGATCAATTTTTTTAAGATACAAACAGAAGCTATATGATTCGATTATGACGCAACCATTTATTTATCGTGCAATTATTTGAAATAATGGTTTTAACTAAGAACCTCTAAAATTTCTCTATCGAAAGTTTTTTATATGTGAGAAGTACACTTCTTGCTACTGCAAATGAGCATGTAAACCACCTAATTTTAAGTAGTCACAGTCCATAGACATCCATGTACAACCACAAACACGACCGATGTCCTGTCTGAGCTCGAACGTAGATACGTTGCTACTCCTGAGGATTAAGACGGTCGCCTCACTTCAAAGTGTAGCCCGCAGCCGCACCTCTCCAACCGAAGCACAAATAATGCTTTACACCGGATTATGAGGGCGGCGATGGCACTTGCCGGTCGAATTATAGTTCTCCCATCTTTAAAGGTACTAGATAAACAGAGAACAATTCTCAGGACATAAGGCATATTTTACATGTCTGCCCAACTGGGAATTCGAACTGGGAGTGTTGTTTGGGAATGAAGCGTGTTTTGAATCAACCGCTTCTCGCTTATCGTTTAGCAGCTAACGATACGACATATGCAAATAGGACATTTATTTTAAGCCTTGTCTCAGACGCTAATGTATTAGATTTTGTACTTCTTTTACGTTTCATTCCTAATGTAGGGTTTTAGTCCAATTTTTACGTGAAATCTTTTTAACGTCACGTAGTACGTCTTAAGCCTTATTTCTTGAGCTAGTGACTTTGATCTGTGTTTTAGAGACCATTTTGGATTAAGTTTATATTTTTTTACTGCTAGAAAATGTAGAAAGGTCACAATATAAGCTTCCGTGAAAGAAGTCGCGAGCACCAGCTAGATTATTTATTTGTTTTTGTGTGTGTGTGTGTGTGTAATTAAATGTCGAATCACTCAGTCGCCTTCCTAGATATTTCTAGGTAATAGTAACATGGTAACAATAATACAATTGTCATTTTTTTACTACACACCGGGTACTTGCAATTAATGATATTTTGGTTGCCGATGTTTCGAGTCAGTTGCATGGCTTGTGACCACGACTAAGATTCAAAGGTTGTTTAAACTAAACACTGAATTTCACTTTAGTGCTAATTTAGTGCTAGCGTACAACTAACTGACTATTACTAACTACTCAGTACAATAGTATTACTCAGTAAAATTATAGCAACCACTAAGCAAAATTCATTGTACTTTGTACATTGTACATTGCCCACACAAAAAGACAACTTTACAAAAATTTGGAACGTAATGTCTCAATTCGTTTTCCGCTTTGGAAATAACAAATCGATTTTGCAGAATAATACCAAAGTTTTACAGAACATAAAAAGATTACTGAATTTATAGAATAATAACAAAATTTAATAACTAATTAAAGAATCTGTTTATACAAGTATTTTATAGAAAACAATAATTTTACTTCGTTTTACAGAATAATAATAGAATCTTACAGGATAACCCTAGAATTTACAGAAGAATATATCTTATAGAAATTAGGAAAAAATATGCTAAAATTTACAAAAGGATACATTTGATACTAAAATTGTATTTTACATTAATATAAGATGAACGCTCACGAAATATATTCAAGTAATGATGAAAGTTGGTAGAGCTAATATACTTACACTAATATCAGATAACAAGCGAGTGAAGACTTCTGCAGACGAGACACCTGCTACAGTTAGAAGCAATTACAGTAACACTGCTAGTGGGATACACACTGCCCAGACGGATGCCTAACTAGGGTCTAAATCTTGTTTATGATTTGATGACTTTTCACAATGTTAATAAAGAATTTCTAGCCCGGGTTTAAACTTACTATGAAGTAACTGAATAGAATGTAAGCGAACCACTTACATTTTACTACATAAATTTCCATTAGGTGGTGGAACTATAATTCATCCGAGGTACCACCGCGATTCTCATGATCCACTGTTAATCGAGTTATTTTTCGGTTGGAGGGATATGATTATTAGTCCTACTTCCAAGTGAGGCAATATTTGTAGTCCTCAGAAGACGCAATGCATTTGTTTTCGACCTAAGATAACACTTTACTTGTGTTTCAAGTTGATTATAGACGTTTATGGGCTGCAGTGACCACTTAACTTCAGATGGTCTCTACATTTATTTAAATATTTAAAGTTAAAAAGTATCTCAATTCTTACGAATCAACTTCCGATCTCAGATATGAATTAAACCGTGTATGAATTTAGATTTGAAGGGTCAGTGACATGGCTATGGGTTCTGCGACGACCACTTATCAAACCGTCGGCACGTTCCTTATCTGCATTAAAATCTATATATGTACATATATCTTAAAAAGCTCTCCATTCAACCCGTGTGCGTGTCACCCGCGTAATCCAGTGCGCGTAAATCATCGCACAACTTAAAACACACAAATAACAAGTTTGATACAGCGCCCCTTCTCGGTAAGTTGGGGGTAATTTGCATATATTATCATCTCAGGTGCTCCTGTGATGTTTCGAACGAAGTCGTACTCTAAAACGATATTAACTGGGGTTGGAATTGCAAACTTTCCAGCATAAGATCTGAACGTAGATTATAATTGTTGTTTATTGATTGCGTTGCGTAATGCTTATGTAATTGATAACGTATGATTTTTTTGTTATATGAGAAGAGTAGAAAAAGAGCATGCAAACCACCTGATGTTAAGTAGTTGCAGCCCGTAGACATCCAGGTACAACCACAAACACGACCGAAATCCTATCTGAGCTTGAACGTGCTTGAACTTGCTCGAACTTGCTACTCCTGAGGAATAAGATGGTCGCCTCGCTTCAAAGTATAGCTGGCAACTGAACCTCTTCAAACAAAACACAAGTAATGATTTACGGCGTTTTATAAGGGCGGCGCTGGTACCTCTCCGACCGAACTACACTTCTCCCACCTTTAGATGGGATTATGATGATGATGATTATGGAACGATTTGACTGTCCAAGTGGACAGGTTGGATGACGGAAAGAAGCAAGATGTATAAATGGAAAGAAGAAAGAAGGACGTAGGTCAGAATTACGGTCGGTCTCATTTCTGTATTGCGGTTACTTACATATTTTTAAAAGATAATTTAATTTTAATTAGTTTAAAATCTTTAAATTATAAAATGAGTCTTTGGTACATTCATATACGGTTATTATTATTACGTACGTACGTATTATGCGTAATTAGCAGTGATAACGTGTTTTCGGCTTGGCTTTTAAACCCTTAGTCTGTCGGGTCAATAGGACTGGTTCATATCTCGCGCAGAGAATTGCAATTGCTATTTAGTGCGGGATTACGGCTAGCTTTTAGAACCATGCCACATGAGCATGGACTCCCTTTACATTGTTTAGGTTTGGCTGTTAGATAATCAAACCTTAGTTTTGGACCCAATATCAAAAGTTACCAGGTATTTATTTAAAAACGGCCAGTACAATTTAGGGGCGTCATAATTAATTGATCCAAAGATTCGCGGGGATTGCGTACCACCCGCCCCCAACCCCCACCCCCACGGTGTATCTTTGGCTTTAATTTAGAATTGTTAGCGCAAAGGGAATGCAATTTACGTAAAATAATTGTTTGATTTCAAATATTCCGATTCACCCTTCTAGAGCTGGCTTAATTAGCTCGATAAAAATAAAAGGCTGTTTCCCAAAGCGGTCCACATTACGTAATGATATTGTATTTGAATTTAAATTTAAGAAATTTTGTTTTGTTTTTGGCTTTTGTTTAACCAAAATTTGTCAATTTAGTCGTGTTTGTCTGTCTGTCCACCTATATTCTTTCCATTTGTTCTTCTGTCCGTCAGTGCGTATATCCGTCTCGCTATCTGTTCGTATATTCGTCGGTCCGTCTGTCCACATGTTTATAATACACAAATAATAAAATAATTCGTTTATAAATTAATGTGTATCCGGTCCATTTATCTATCCTTTTAATTTAATTCGTTTCATTGATGCTTATACATAATTAAAAACTTATATTATATGTACAAAATATATCTAATAGTTGTCAACTCCTAGGTATCCAGGTCGGGCCGGTCCTGTTCCCACTTCGTTCCAACTTGTAATTTGTTATGGAACGCAATTATACATCAGCGCTCGAGCTAATGGCGAGCGGTGTTTGCGAGTCGATGAGACACAATCCAACGTCGTGAAATACTAGAGACAAAAGTAATTAGTAACGTACGCCAACTATAAGCAATTAAATATGTTATATGTATAATTAAAATCCAGCAGATATTAAGTATAAAGAAAATAAATTGTTCCAAAAAATATATGTATAATTACAAAATATTTTAAAAATGTTCTATATATTTAACTGCGACTTACTTGACATATCAAAAAAACCTATATCAAAACATTAATAGGTTCTTTTAGATTTTAACTCCAGTATTATTAAAGGCCGGGTGAAGCGCTCTTCCCTCCTTGTCCCAACTTATAATTTGTTATGGAACGCAATTATACAACAGCGCTCGGGCTAATGGCGAGCGGTGTTTGCGAGTCGATGAGTTACAATCTCTGTAGAGTTAGATAAAAATAATTTAGATAAAGACATCCTAGAGGGGATACATGCATAAAACTTTCAGAACAATATCATATGCATATGTATAGGGGTAAACTTGCACTACTATACATTTACAGAAAATACACTTTTAGAGAACATCTTGGAGGGGATACATGCATAAAACTTTCTGAGCAATATCATATGCATATGAAGTCAAATGCATATGCATAAGGGTAATCGTGCACTAGTATAGGGTTACACAAAAATACACGTTTGACTTCCAGAACAATATTACATGCATATGAATTCTTATGCATATGCATAGGGGTAATCGTGAACTAGTATGGAGTTACATAAAATACACATTTAGAAAACATCTTGGTGGGGATACATGCATAAAACTTTCAGAACAATACTATATGCATATGAAGTCAAATGCACACTCACATGACAGAAGTCCTGTCTAACGGCATACGCTGCTCGTGAACTCACGATTAACGATTTTTGATTATTGATTGTAGATATTTCGAACCAGTTGCATAGCTCATGGTTACGGCAAAACTGCGGTGGCAGGGAAACTGTTGACAGATGCTATTGGTAGATTAGTCGATCTACCCTACGTTTTTGTTTTTTGGGTTCCATAACACTTATCGTTAATTGTGAGTACCCGGTATATGGTAACCACCGCGATAATATTAGTTTAAAATCATAAATAACATTTAGAAAGTGATAATTCATAATAAACTTGGTCAAATTACAAATAAAATTACAAAATTTCCACTGAAATTAGGATCTTAATTCAGACATTGTGTGAAGTCAAGAGACCGTGAAACATGTCTTGTGTTCGTCCTCATTAATAACAACTGTCAGGATGGAGGGTTCCAGTAAACATGTAGTGTTATTACTCCCCGACCTACCCTTTATTTCGCGGATGACGTCATTGTTCACGACGTCACCCCCGATGGGCCCGTTTCTCTGATGAATCGACAAGATTTTCTGTTAACACAACTGACAGTAATTTATACACAATTAAACTCATTAGTCTTGCTTGGGAGAAGAAACAGATGGGCTATTCATGCAAAGTTGTCGTTAGGTAGTAGATTAACTGTGGGACATAGTTTTGGATTCGCCGTTCTCTTGAGAGTTTATAGAGTTATTAATGTATTTATACATCCAGATATATAGCATTTTTTTTTCATATTCAATACGGTTAATCTTCAAAGTTAAGCAACGTAGAGAGCGGTTAAAATTTGCATGAGTGACCCACAGTAGAAAAATTTTATGCGCACATATTTGATGCAAATTGTCATCATTAGATACCAAAATTAATTCTACATAATAATACCTAATTTCGTAGGCTTAAAAGAAGTATCCTGGAAGGGACGATAAGATGTGCACGATCTGGGCGTCATGCAAAGGCGCAAGGGTTTTTGAGATTTTGGTGTTACCGTAGTATTAGGACAAAAAGAGGCCACTGAGGAGTTTTTTAGTGGGTTTAAACCCTGCATAACGATGAAAGAACCCCACGATACCATGTACTTTTGAAAAGGTTCTTCCCCATACAAAAAGGCTTCAAACAAGTAAACCCGTACGAATACGAGAGTATCTAGGAAATCTGATATCCAAAGATTATGCTTTTAGCAACAACCTTTTGTCAGTCGAAAAATAACCAAACACCTTAACAATACCCCATTGTTACCAAGTCGAGGTGTTGTGTTACGGTTGTATGGGCTGTACCAAGCTGTATTAATCAGCTTTGATTATAATGGAAATATTATATCAAAGGAGACTGTAATTTAATATTGTTTACTTCGACACGACGTTAGGTTGATCACACAGACGGTAAATACAGATGTGTAGGTCGTAATTGTTTGCGTAAACAATGTAGGTACGATATAATATTGTTGCAAAACTATTTACTTTCATATTGTTAAGATAATTGTTGTAAATGACAGAATTCCTTGTGAAGCTTCATCAGAATTTGATTCACATGTCGTACACTAGATGGCGTTATAAAAAGCGTGTTGAATCACAGTATTGATATTTTTTAAACATAGAAGACCTCTGTTACCATCATTAATGAAAAGATCTTGAGTAAAGAGGCAAAATTGTTGTTTATACCGTTTGTCTGTCAGTTTGACACAAAATATCCAACGTAGACTTATATAGAATTTTACAGCGTAGAACCATTCCTGTAAATATATATTATGGTGACAAAATTGTTAATTAAATAATACATATATAATGTAATTTAATTAAATTTAATTAACTGTCATATGTTTACATTACAATTGATTTAATCCAACATTTTGTTTTCCTCTGAGTCAATTTGATATGATTTGATTTAATTTTAGGGTAGAATTTTGGGTTTGTATTAATATTATATATTTATTACTGGATTTAATGTCTTTTTTTATGCGGAGACCAATTTTTTATACTTGCAAATTAAAAATTGTTTCATAAGGTTCTTTTAACATCTTGCATTTCTATCTAGTACCTTTATATCTCAGTCGACCTTACGTGATGAAAAGAAATTCGTTTTACATTCCGTGTCTGCTTCCAGACTTAAATGTGGGAATTGTTTTAAAGAAGCAATGCACTCGGAACACATTAAATGGACCGTCGGACGTTAATGCCACGGCTCGTTACACCGCGGGCCCTCAAGGACCCCTGCACGTGAGCGCTAATTGAAACTGAAAGGGACACTGTTTAAACAATGCGCCCATTATAGCTACTGGAAACAACGTACAACAAGTACTGTTTGTGCTTTTATAGCATACGAGCTTGTACACCTGGTTTTGTTCACGCAGAAATCAATGTTACAATAAACTCCCATAAATCATGTAGCTTTGTTTTTTTTTGTATATTTGAAGCAATTGAATAGTTAAAGTATACAAATAAAATGTTTCTAAATATTAGCTTTTGGAACTGGGTAATGGATGGATGAATATATGAAAGAAAAATAATGTAAGTAAATATAAACTTTATTATTCGAGCGAATCTGGGCTGGGTTGCTAGTTATAATAATATGTACATACACGTATTACCTAAGTTGTATTTGTGTAAGCCATAACTGAAATTACTTGTAACCGCTAAGTTAGTACAAGTCGATAGTACATCACGCTCTTGGCTTCAAAGGGACCGCAAGTAATCGTTTCTAAGCCAGAAAGCAATCACGTCTTGGCCGTAACAATCGTTTCTGACCACGACCCTGTGGTCAGCGGCTTGGTACTTCGCTTTAGATTTATCTATAATTAACACTGTTGGTGGTCAACTAGTAATATCCGGAACATTGCTTCAACGCTATCGTAACTTGGTTCACCGTAATCTGAATAGAAGTGGGGTAATTATAGATGTGTTTCCGTTATATGTAACTTCAGACGTTAGAATAGTAAATTGTATCACAAGAGAGAGAGAGAGAGAGAAGTATTACTTTACGGATGCAGTAAAAAAATGGATATGTGACTATTACTGGTAAATTTTATACGCGTTTAAATGTATTTTAAGGCATGTTAAGTAGTCGGTAACTATTGTTTTCCATTGCTGGCTCGCACAATTATTATTGTATATCACGAAAATTACAGTTAGTGAGTTTGAAAAATGAATTTGGATTGTTCTTAATATCAAGTTACTAGTATTAATACCTTAAGATTCTAGTATAATTTTGCGAAACAAAAAGTCTGTATAGATTTTCTTTAAACCCAGACTGTCGGGAAAATTGTGAAATATGACACCTTCGGTATCAATTCTATTGTCGGCACGTCGGGTCAACGGAATGTTTAACAATGTTCAAAACAATAAGCGTATTGAATCGCGAAAATGACACGACGACGAAAACGCGTATGAAATTTTACCACCAATGCTCAACCAGTCAATTTTTTATCGCATCCGATGTTGCTTAACTTTTTCAATCGTTTACGATTCCCTAGCTACTCGACAGCTTACCGTGTTTCCAAGCATAAAATTGCATTTCAAATTTACCACCAATGGTAACCCATCTAATTTTTGACCGCAGATGATGTTGCTTAATTTTTCCAATCGTTTACAATTTACTTTCACTACGACTACTTACCGTGTTTCCAAGCACAAAATCGCATTTCAAATTTTACCCCTAACACTCACCCATCTAGTTTTAAACCGCACCCTACGTTGCTTATCTTCCATGTTCCCGATCACATTCGAGTCTTTGCACGCTTCGCTTATATGAATACAGAGCTTATTTCTTGTCCTCATACAAAGCAGGACACGTACTGACGCGATACATCAGAGTGTCTCCCCGCGATTTGCATGTAAATTGAATAACGCGTCAATGGTTTGGTCGACTCTCCTGAACGTTTGTCCTTCGACGAAGCGTGACTACAGTGGCACCTGATTTGGAGATAAATACATATATAAGGAGTTTCGGTTTAAGGTTTTGGAAATATCTTCTGTTTCTTCTACATGTTGTTTGTGTTAATACGAACACTTTAAAACGGATTATAATAAAAGCCAGACCTTAACAATAAAGGTAGCCAATTTTACTGCGGCATAGTACCAAGAACGCTGGTCGTATTCCCGTACGTACGTAACGCTTGGTCTATATTTTAAACAATCCAAGGCACTACTATTTTATGCAAAGTCGAGCATCGTCAAGAATTGTGTGGATGCCATTCAGTAGCAGGATTTTGTGAGTACTTCCGTGCTTTGGAAAACATTAAATTGGGATCAACTCGTAGTTTCCGGAGAAAGTCTGGGTGCCAGCTACTCTTAAACACGAGGCAAATAACTTAATCCTTAGGAGTTGCAAGGCATATACGTACGACCTAAGATAAGTTTTCAGTCCTGTTTTATGTGGGCGCCCATGAGCTGCAGAGCCTATTTAACATCATACTTGTTTGCTACTTTTCTTAAAAATAAAACAGTTTTTAGTCAAAAATTATGGTTACCGTACAATATTTTTCAAACTCAGATACATTGAATGAATATCAAAGTTACAAATGTAAAACAGTTCATCAGCTTTGAGCACCCTGTTAGTTAAGTCAGCGGTAACTTACGGCAAGTTGCTTGTGATGACCCTATAACTTGCGGCATTTTGTTTGTGTCAAGCCTATAACTTGCGGCACTTTGGTTAGGTCGAGCCTATAACTTGCTACACTTTGTTTAAGTGTATCCTATGAGCTGCAATATGTCTCTAAAAATATCTACAATCCACAAAAACAAACTAATCTAAAGAACTGTGGAATTGCCTGCCGTACACTGAAACAAAACAAACGTACAACAACAGTGCAAGAGAAAGCAACCACGTATTTTTAACACCGAAACTTAAACGTAAACTCAACTTAACTCGAGTCTCCGGCCAGAACATAACAAAACTTTTACTTCCAGACTTCATTCAGCTAAACAATGATACTGGGAAAGAAACAAGACTTTTATCCTAAGAGACGAATGCACGACATTTGCTTACCTACTAGTTTCTTTATGAAAACAAGTATTTAGAGGACTATTTAATAATCTTTATTTCTTAATATTATGAAACAAAGTCCCCCGTCGCGTCTGTCTGTCTGTTCATGATAAACTCAGAAATTACTGGATGGATTTCTCACAGTTCTCGACAACAGGTGGAGTGATTCCTGACGAAGGTTTTGGTGCATAATAACTTCAGGTGTTTTTGTTGGGGCGAGAAATTAAGTACTTAAATTCATACATAAAGTAATTCAGACTGTTCGAAATAGATGTTTTTAATTGTTCGTTTTTGCAACTAGGTAATGTTTGGATGCAGGTATGAAAGAAAAATTATGTAAGTAAATATAAACTCTATTACGCGAGCAGAGCGGGGTCGTATCTTTAGTTTATTATAAATAATTTCAAGGTAATCCATTTTAATAATAAATGTATTATTTGTTTGATTGTATATTTGTATACATACAGGTATACAGTCTGATTATACATTACACTCGAGGGGTAAAGGAAGCTATCTAAATTTTAAAATTCATAGAATTTCTATCTATACAAAGTATTATTTTGATTGTCAACTGTACGAACAATCTAGCAACGAATTTGAATATGAAACGACGAATCTGCGATAAAGAATCGATTCATAAATAACGCTCTCTGAATCTTCGGAAAATGCATTCGATATTTTCATTCAACTGATTCAAATTTGGCTTGCTAATAAATGCAAGATAATATTTGTTTTGAAGTGATTTTAGTCTGTTTCGTATGAGTTTTGGGATTGAATTAGGTTATCTCCTTTATATTGTTCATTTGCAACGATAGTTTTGAAAATTGGGAGAATTATAGTTCCGATAGTTTTGAAAGGTGGAAAAACTATAGACCGGGGAGATACCACCGTCGCTCTCAAAATCCGCCGTAAAATATTACTTGTGTTTCGGTTGGAGAGGTGCGGTTGCACTTTGAAGCGAGGCGACCATCTTAGTCCTCGGGAGTAGCAATGCATCTTCCTTAAATTACATTCATGTATGTTTATAATGATGAAAATCTTAAAACTCATTATAATAAAAACTTAACCTAAACAATTTAAAGCGCAGCCTATGCGGCATGGTTCTAAGAACACGAGCTGCCCGTGTTGAATAGCAATCGCAATTCTCTGCGCGAGACATGAACCAGACATATTTTGTATTTGTTACTTAATTATATCGCAGGTTACAATCTCTAACGATTGAAAGTCATGGTCAGTTTCTAGAAGTCTTCGGCACAGTTCCACTCCAATCACCACTCCTCCACTAGGATATGTCCTAGAAAGTTTTACTGAGCTGCACTTCATCGCGACAGTGCTGCCATCTCTTGGTCACATGCTGTGTTTCTACAAATCTTATTTTTTACTGTCTCCGACATATATTTTTCACCATTTCTCTGATCTCGCAATGAAGACCAAGATCACGAAATCTATTATACTATTATAGCATTGACTAGCGTTAAGCGCATTAAGTGTAATCTCTCCTTAAATAATATATTACATTGAAATAAGCTCAGACGTATGTGAAAAGCAGGTCTCTCCGGCTTTGAGGTTATTTTTGCGTTACACTGTGAAGTCTTTACAAATTCTAAGGAGATTATATTATTATCCGTACTCAAGTATATTCCAGTCTCTTAGATGTGAGATCATAGGGTCTTTAGAACCTTAGAGGCTTATCGATAAAATAGGTGATATAAAAGGTGAATACAATTTATTTTGCCCGATAAACATCGTGTTACGTTTAAGGTTTGGCACGGATATCTAGCGGATTATTTTATTTTATGTTGGAATAATATATAAGGAAGGTTTTACACAAGTACGAGGTAGTCCCACTGGCGGCTCCATAATCCGCTGTAAAGCAACCCTCATATTTCGGTAAAGCGATTGCCAGCTACACTTAAAAGCAAGGCGATCACTTCACCGAAATCTCTTGTGTTTCGGTTGGAGAGTTGCGGTCGCCGGTTACTCTTAAAACGAAGGCGACCATTTCATCCTCAAGCGTAGCACCATTGCGTATGAGTTCCTAAAGAATTTCAGTCCTGTTTGAGGTTGCATATGGATGTTTATAAGGTACAGCGACTACCTATATATCAGGTGACTTGTACGATTGCTACTTGCTTCACATTAAAAACCCGATCTCTCCAAGGTCGAATGTGGATACGCTGTCGTTCATGAAGATACGGAACCCGGTACAAGTGTACCATTTAACAGGGACACAAGAAGTAGTTCATGGCGGATTATAAACATCCATTTACATCCGTATGTCCATCGTTGACGAGTGAACGTGACGAAAATACATATATGTATAGTTAAAATACATATATGTATAGTTAAAATACATATATGTATAGTTAAAATAATCGTCTCTTGATAGATTTTTTGATTTACATAATGTAAAATAGTTCATACCATACAAAGACACGTACATTTAAAATGACATGTTGTGGTGAAAGCGGCAGTTTGAACAAAATAAATTGGAAGGTTAAGTTTTTCGATTGTAGATTATGATCAATTATACATTTTTTTTAATTGTGAAAGCGTAAGAAACGGGCATGCAGGCCATTTGATGTTAAGTGGTCACTGCAGCCCATGGACAACCACGTCCAATCTCAAACAGAACAAAACTTTTATTTAAGGATGGACGCGGATGCGTCCCTACTCTTGAGGACTAAGATGGTCGCCGCCAAAAATGTGTATCCGGCAACC
>DWON01007368.1:0-12988 GCA_018251015.1 Phocides pigmalion okeechobee
GCAGATAGTTATCGCAGCAAATACGATAATATAATAAATGTCTAGATTTCTATAATTAAAATCGTTGCTAATCTAGGTGTATAACAAGTACTATTTATTCGGTAAAAAGTTAAGATTTTTACAAAGTATGTAAGCAAAATATAGGAATGTTATAAGTAATTAATGCCTATTTATGTTAACTATTTCATCCCTTTACAGTTTTCATGTGTTCAAAGTGAACGAAGGTTAAGTTTCCAATAAATTAAATCAATAAAGTTTTTGATCCGCATATTTATGTAAACTTTATTGTAAATAGGTTTTTCTTAATAAAACGGTTATTTAAGTTAAAAATAATAATTATGTTTTCAAACTATTGGAAACTATTTCAAACATTTGCTTCTTAATCTTATAGGTAATAAGTTTATAGAAATTATTTAACAAAAAATATTGATAGTCGTTGGGAGGCTGAAAAGTTTTTATTTAAAGCATTAAAATATATATGTATTAAAAACCGGTGATTTTCGGAAAAAATACAAAAAATCCTTAACGCCAAACATCGACACCTGCTGTCTTCAACTATAAAGTAATATCTAAGGCAGAAACTATTCAGATGACAACTTAAAACGTCACAAAAAATTGTAATTTGTTAAGATGTTTCCGAATTTTAAGATCAATAACAAACTAAATTTTATATAAAAGGTATTTATTTACATTCCTGTATATACACTATCGCTTCATATAGACCATTAGGTATTGAAATTCAAATGGCCATCCGAGATTCGGTATTCATTTGACGCGTCGGAGGCTTCGCCCGGTTTGGGTTTCGCCGCGCGTCGTCTTCTCGTACATCATAGCGTACCACGCTCAGGGTTTAGGCAGGTGGTATACTAGGCGAAAATGTACTAGATATATGCCTATGCCTATGCGCTCATAGGCAAAGCCATAGAAATTATTTAGTTATTTATAGTTTGATTTGCCTTTCTTTCATTTCGGAAACAATGTTTTGGCAGTAATCATTTGGTTTAGAACAAGACCTACAAAACGCAATTAATAGCGATTATATTTTATAGAAATATTTTGTTTGCATATTTTGTTAGCGCATAAGTTACGAAACAATTTACATTTCCTTTTTTTAATGTAAAAATCAGTATTAAGTTTCGTAATTTATTGATATTTATTGGAGATATAATTTTACAACAGGTACACCATTTGAAAGAAATGCCTATTTAAATATTATATGCCTATATAAGCATTCTGTCCTATTAAAAATAACAATTTAGAACACCGTATTAAAATACAAAGATTTTGCAAAGCTATGTAAACTAATTTTTAATTATTGAGAACTGAACCTGAACTGAAGTTATTGTTTGTTAACGACATTTTCAAAGATATAAAAGATGTGTGTTTTGGATTTATTTCGCTGCCTCTTCTCCAAAACGATATACCTTATGATTCTAAGGTATTTTATTGGTATTCCAAAATAATTGTTTAAAGAATCTACTTAGAATAAAAATATTTTGATTTTGATTGAATTTGTTTACCCCAAAATTGGTTCATGTGTTATATACTCGTATGTATAAACCAACGACCTACCATTTCATTCTAAGTAGGTATTTCTTGTTGGATCTATTACCTAATGATTATATAATATTTAATACGTTTCACATTGAAAAAACATACAAATCTTAATTTCATCGTTCAAAGGCTCCAGTATGCCACAGACCCCAGCCAGTTGACGGCAAACGTAATCCCCAAAGATTTCCACTTGGAGCGCGCATCACCGCTACACATTCTAAATAATAAACAGCTCCACCTACGTAGCCTTTATTGCTAAGGGAATATCTATCAACATTTGAGTTCCAAAAGATAATGCCAAATTAACCTATAACTATAAGTAACTACATCTAATATATAAACAACTACAGCTAATAAGATAATTCACTAGTAGGTAGGTATTATAAAACATAATCCAGTTCTAATCTTAAACTCGTCCTACTTTTGTCGTAGATCTGATGATTTGGGCTCAGCGAGCCTCGAAATGGCTTCTTGTAGTCGGGCAATTTTCAAGGGATCTGTTGTCTTCTTAATTTTCTTTATATGGGCTCTTCTGAGGTGAGGTTATCATCTCGGAAGACCTGAGTAAGATAAAACAGTCTTTCTCCTGATGAGTGGAGTATTACTGTCCATAGGTCTTCTCATAGGTTGAGAACGTGTAAGTAATAGGCTATGCTGGTTAAAAAACAGAATGATAGTATTCATATAGCTCGAAGAACGTTATGGAGATTGTTTTTCTTTTATAATTTAAGTCAAACTAAAATTAAAGATATATTAAAAAAAGAACTAAAACTGAATTAAACATATTTTCAAATTAAATATGATATTGAACAAAAAAAAATGTATAAAATTCTGTTAGTAGCATAGTGCGCAGAATACTGGCAGCGTTTCCTTGCTATGAATTCTAATTTGACAGGAGGAATGGCAGCTATTTCGCCTAAAGAATTAGCTACTGAGGTACGTTCCAAGGATTTGAACCCCATATGAGAGATCAGAATCTTAACCACAAAGGCTATCACCGCTTCTAACGTATAAATAAATAAATACTTAGTGTAATCGTTTTACTGATTAGCTGCATTCACACGTTTAAGTTAGAAACAAATCGGTAGAGAAAAGCTGAAAACGAGACCTTCTTAGTTGACTCTCGCATACGTGTCTATTATTTCAACGGTCCCTGAGTAATAACTACCAAATCCTCCTCTTGTAACGAGACAAGCTGTATTCCGCATAGATTGCTGTTTATATTAGCGTCTACGATTTGAAAGCAAAGCAAAACAGTCGATGGATTCTTCATTGAAAGGAATACAGTAAGGTAGGACAAGAAGAGGGAAGTCTAACAAAAGTGCAGCAGTGCATTGATACATACGCGTTGCGCCATTGGGCTCAGGATTGATGCTCTCACGATGGTGGACGTATTGCAATCGTTATGCACCTAATGTCAATGCGATAGTCGCTACTGTTCGTCTGTGTCTCGTTCGAAGGAGTTTTATTTCTGTGCTAAATTTGTAGCGAAAAAACAAGTGAAAATGCCTAATGATCCTTGTTTGCTTGCAACCCTTTTTTATTGCCCACTGCTTAATACGAGTGGGTCGCCATGAGTGGGGGTGCTAGAAGTATATTTGTCGACACAGCTTCAATGCATATTTTTAGATATTTCTTTTCACCTGATGTTAAGTAGTCACTGCAGCCCATTGACTTCTACATTTAATCTCAAACAGGACTTATCTATTGTCAGAGCTCGCACGTAGACACGTTACTACTCATGAGGGCTATGTTTGGTTATAAATGTGTCCAGAAATGGTACTTAATTAATTGAGACACAAAATCGAGAAGTCGGTTATAAAGAAATTATAAATCTTAAATAGATACTTAGGGATGCACAGTACGTATCAATCCTTACTGATAACTGAGCGCAACGAAAATTCTGACCAAATATGCATGTAAGTTAAGACGGAGTAATCATTTTATTAACATCTCGCATGCTGTAAACCCTACCGCACAGCAAAAATAAAGTACGGAAATAGTATCGATCGCTTATTAATACACTTCGTTATGTAAACTCGCCCGCTGTTTACTGGGGTCGGAGAAGGGCGCATCCTAACAATTTTTCTCATAAACCGAACATGACAGATTCGTACAGTGATTGATCGGGCGCGGCTGATCTGGGGTGCCGAATTATAATGCAGGGGGTGTCGTGACGCAGCCTTCTTATGCGTCACTCCTACATATTTTTATTATTATTTTTGCACATTTTTGTATAATATTTTTGCTCACACTTTTTGTAATGGATACAGCAAACTAAACTTACATGAAGAAAGTGCAGGTGATAGAATTACAGATTCTAACTTTTCTGTTCCTGTTGAGATATGTGGTTGCCGGATACATTTAAAAACGGAGTGACTCTTTAAGTTCTAAGTCCAATGCATCTACTTTCGACCACAGATAAGACAAATCTAAATCTCATTTCAATTTAGATTTTCGAATCCATGAGCTTTAGAAACCACTAATTATGATGTATTTTATGCAATTTTTGTAACATAAAAAAATTGCTACATTTAAATATCTGTTTAAAACTTCAAAGAGGACAAGAATATTTTAGTTTGATCAGGGATGTCTTGCTGATAACTACGAGTACGTCTGAAAACCTAATATTTATATCTGTATACAGATTGGTCCATTACCCAAAAACCGTCTTTATTTAACTTTATTAGAGCAGCGTGGTATAGTATGGCTCTGCAAATATGAAGAAAAAACAACGTAATTACTTTGAACCAATTTTGTCCACTTTGAAATATTTTACGTGTAGACTACACTGTCTGGAATTTCAGCTCAAAAAGGAGTTGGTAACCTTTATTTGTAGATAACTTCTGATCTACAAGTAAATATTACCTATTTCGCACCTTTCTGTTATATACGCTATATTTCATGTTCAAATTTAACGACCTGCTTAAGATACTTAATACTTCAGATACTGCTCGGGCTACATAAGAATGCAAACTTATTTTTGTGATAATAAATAAAGTATACTATAAACATGGAATATTTTTAGCTCGGCACAAATTAATATTATTATGATTGGATCGGTAATCGATTATACATATCTGCACTTTAAATTATTACTTAGTGCAAATAAAACTCTTTGCATAGGTATTTATCCACACCTGATTTTTGTGATCCACACCTTTGTTTCTAAAAATCTAAGAGAAAAGGAAGGAAATATACAATAAATAAATATATTTTTAATGAATATAATACAACAATAATAAGTAGACAAAAATATAAATAACATGGATATATCTGCAAAACTAGTAACGACCTGTATAATAAGACATAACTCATAAATGTATAATATTTTATTTCGATATAACCTAAAATATGTACCTAACCCAAAAGTAATAAAATTACAAAAAGCCACAATACAATTTTGTACTTCAAATATTTGTTATGGGCTGTTTTCTTTAATTAGAATCGTATTAAGAAGTATAAACAAACAAATGACTTTTAAGCTTCTTCAAATTTTTCCCCCGCGTTGGGATGAAAATCTTCATTCGAGGGCGAACTACCCTTGAAAAAATATAAAAAGTATTATTAAAGAAGGAGACAGTTCGGGTCGCATTTGTAACTGTCGAGGGCCGTATGATGAAAAATTAGTTCAGTCCTTGTGACAAAGGCGCGCTAAACCCACTATACATAGTTATCTCTTTCTATCTTACAAGGTGGAATAAGACAGAACGAGACACACAACTGCGTTTCCAATGGCAAATGACACAGATAGCTTAGGGATGACCGTAGGAGCGAACAGCAAGTTTTTGACAGCGGCCATTTATTGTGTATTGAATATCAATATAATTTCCGTGAGAGTCGATTTTTGTCCCATACAGAACCTCGTCCCTATAGGGCGAAGTTTGGGCACACAGATTACGACCAATAGCAAATATTGCCCATGATTGATGGAGGTGCGACGGGCCCCACTCGATACTTCCTTCGCTACAAACTTTTGTTTTCGCAGCGTGTTTGTCCAGATTGAAATAGGTGTCTTGCCAAGCACTAGCTTTGCAATGTGTTTATCTGTTTATGAAAACATAATTCACGTCGATAAGTTTAAACGAAATTTGTAAATTTAATGCATATGTCGTATCTATAGGACATAAATTTTACTAAAATAAATGATGTGTCCCAATGAAAGATATCAAAAGTGTATCTTCATCATAAACCCGTTATTGCTTGTCTGGGCACGGGTTGTTTTTCTTAACCAGAAGGACTCAGTCTACGATAGTAAGGACTTACGTAGTTACAACTACAGTAGTAATTACAATAAAGGTGGTAGAGCCGTTAGTGCTCGCCGGGGACGGCACCACCGCCGCCCTCATAACCCGCCGTAAAGCTGTAGTTGTAGTTGCCGGATACACATTATTGGAGGTGACGATCTTAGTCTTCAAGAGTAGGAACGTATCCGCTTTCATCCTTAAATATAATTTCTGTTCTATTTGAGATTGGACGTGGTTGTCCATGGGCTGCAGTGACCACTTAACGTCAGGTGGCCTGCATGCCCGTTTCTTACTCTTTCATGATAAAAAAATTAAAAGCAATTGGTAGACCTAAAAATAAAATATGAAGAATGTTCAGGCAAATCGGTTTCTTTACTATACGACCCTAAACTGTCAAAGAAAAATATATTTGTAATACGAACAATACTCTACTTTCTAGCCCATATTTAAAATTCGAATCTACAAAGTAAAAAACCAAATTTTGACTATTTAAGCTGAATTTAATGATAATTCACTTACGAGTTACACTCGTAAATTCAAAATTTTAATAGAACAGTATAGAGTAAATACGTCCACATTACTCACCAACATTCGCTACTCATGAATTCAATTCACCTCCTACCCAACTAACGTTGCGGTTCCAAAAATGGAGTAGCAAGACGACTGTACAGAAGGGTTCAGTAGGATAATCAATTATGTATGGCTAGGTGAGGCCACCGCGGCAGTTAGGCGGAATGGGCTCGCCATTACCAACTAATTCCTTGTCATTTGCCTGCGGCCGCCTGCGAGGCGACGGTCAACCGATTGTATTCGTCTGAGCTGTCCGTGTCTTGTGAACTGAGATTTTGCTTTATATTAAATAACTCCTCGATAATAATACATTCAAGTAACTTATACTAATAATTATAATTAAATTCGTCTACGAATAAAATATGAAAATAATGAAACCCATAGGTTTCCTTATGCCGTGTTATCGTAATCTTATTTTTGGCAATTATACTCTTAGATTTAGCCCTTTTACGAGTCTTCTTCTCTCCTAATACTTACATAGTTTGCCCTATTGTATCTTCTTATTAATATTTTTTGACTTATTTTTCGGTTCTGATATCGAAACTTATATTGATCAGGCGTTGAAATATTTTCTAGATAATAACTGTAACTTTTATTAAAATCGGTCATATACCATTAAGCGTGATATATGAAAAAACATACTGTACTGTTAGAAATATGAATCAATGGTCCAGCATTAAAATTTCAGTTTGTAGCACTGCAGATCAATTAGAAAAAATACATTATTTTTGTATTAAATAGAATGAAGATTGACAATGAATGATGTAAATGCGAAGAAATTGGTACATTATTTTAACAAATTATACTACATTTTTCACGAAAAGTTCCATAACTAATTACAACAAAAATATTTAACTAACTTTCTCGAGCACGTGTACGTAAATTTGTACTAGATGTTTACAGAAGCTAGACAATAGACAATGCACATTGCCTTGCATAGTTCCTGGAATGGAAATGGTTGCGCCATTATGGGATAATCCCGGCCATTTGCCCGCAACCACTGCACCGTTTCGACGAAGCCTGTAGGTATGTGAACTAATATTTCAACGGGAAATTTCTTGATAGATTCAATTTATATATTACTACTTGTGTACTTTGAAAGGTGGGAGAACTATACTTCGACCGGGGAGGTACCCTCTTATAATCTCCCGTAAAGCGTTACTTGTGTTTCAGTTGGAGAGGTGCGGTTGCCGGGTATACTTTGAAGCGAGGCGATCATCTTAGTCCTCAGGAATCAGTCCCCAGCTACGAATCTACGTTCGAGCTCACATAGGATTTCGGTCGTGTTTGTGGTTGTACGTGGATGTCTATCGGCTGCGACTACTCAAGTGGTTTGCATGCTCGTATGCTACTCTAAGTTAACCGTTTATTACACTATAAGTGTTCATTCTGCAAATATAGAAGGATGAAGGACATAATCGCCTAGGATCCCTTTGGTAGGTGCGACTTTGGGGATAGATAAAAGATTTTTTGTAATGAAATAGCATATAAACAGGGCCGCCTGATATTAATAGATTGTTACCAAAACTTGTGACCAACTTTATTTATAATGTCTACTTGAAGTGACCTCAGATACATTGGTACTTCTGAGGGCTGAAAGGGAACATCTAGAAAAAGTGACTCTGAAGTATCACGACTTTTAAACCAAAACGCTTATGTTGTTTGTCATTGCTACATTTAGGCCTCTCCCAGGAAATAATGTTTGAAAGGTTTATTATAGTGCCAGGATTAGTTAAGAGACCAAGCTGGTGTAAACAAAACCAATGATTGAAACTTATTAAACCTCGTGATAACTGAAGATTTGAAGAGGAATGACGACTTATATATATTGATGGATTTACTGTTTAACGCAGGTACTCAAAGAAAACCTCTAATACTATGAAAAATACCGAATTATTTGCATCTAAAATTATTACCTACTATACGTAGATAGGTACCTAGTTTTAGATGTATCTTATTTATGTAACTTTAGATGCATAGTGGTCGAAAAAGATATCGTAAGGTTGCCAATAAAAAACAATAAAAACATATACCACACGTTGTGAGAATTCAGGTAATTAAAACAGGAACCAAGATTTCAAGGTTAAAATATGGCTGAATAATCTTATTTATCAGTGTCAGGCGTCGGCTTTTTTAGTAAGACGAATCTGTCACAGATTATCTCCGACCATTATTCATTCCTTTGCTGGTAGACCACTCTGACAGCTGTCTTAACCCTTTTTAACCAATGAGAATGTCATAGGCGCACGAATTACATTATAGCAATTTTATCACATTAAGGCATTTCGTATGACTCTTATTACAAGCGAATAAGATTGAGAATTAAATAAATCACGCGCCGTTGTAAAATGCATGACTATGCGTTGATTTTTCCAGCTGATGTATTAAGAGGTTTTTTATTGCACTCTGAATCTATTCTGTAAAGGGGCTTGATGCGTAAGCATGTCCTAACTGTATTCGAGATCAGAGTTCTCATGCAAATATTCGTAGTGATTCATAATAAAATTATTCATGATTTAAATGAGTATATATTGATGATATTTATAATTTATTCTATTCCACATAAATGTAAAACGTTGTCTGTGTATTTATTTCTTCATGTTTGTTAAAAGTGAAAACTACCAGAATAAATCTACTTTGAATTTTTTACACAGAGTGTCTGTATCTTTGGTCTCGTTATAGGTTATATCTTAGCATTTATATTATTATCTTATATATTATTATCTTAGCATTTAACATAGACCAAATAAAATTATAGATAAGATAACTGCCTTTTTAAACAATATTTTTAATCACGTATTGCACTTCGTTTGGTAGCAGGCATCCATCCCTATTTTTCGTGGTTAAAATTTCAGGCTAATACTAGTTTCATAATAAACTTTATAACAATAATGCTTTAAATATGAAGTTTATTTATGTCTTCATTGATATGGACGTATATAAGGCAAACATCCAGACCCAAAATAGATATTTAAACTTATCATTAAGATATAAGCTTTGATGGAAATCAATTTTGCAAGGTGGTGTACAAAAGTTCAACCAGAAATGTAGGTACCATCGCTGCCCACAAAATCCGCCGTAAAAGAGTTCTTGCGTTGCCGGCTACACTTGCAAGCGAGGCGATCATCTCTCTTGACTGGCGTTGCAACGCACTTGTATACAACGATCTAAATTTCCATAGATTGTAGAAACCAATTAATATCGGATGATTTGCACGATCGTTCACTATTTTTCAAACAAAAAAAAATAAACCCGAAACTACGATCAAACGATATGTGAGCACGCAAACTGTCGTTTAATAAGTAATTAGATACAAATTGACTGGAGATTTTTTTAAGTAAATTCATCTAGTTGTAATTACACATCTTTCTCGTTTTTAAGATGATTCAACTAGTTGTAATTATGTTCTCCCTGTCTCGTAATCGTTCTAATTAAGTCATTAATGTACGTGTTAATTAGATAAGTGGATGTCTTCTTGTGTACTTTGTGAAATTGTTATTACGATCTGAAGACTTAATGTTACGATGTTAATGATAAATATCACTATCAAACAGAATATGCTGAGACAGACATGAGTCAACAAAGGCAAAATTATCGCAACAGCAAAGACAAGATCAAATTCGTTTTCTGTTATATAAAAAAATTGTAAAATAGTTGATTATAACTGAACTTTTTTTTAAGAACTCCGTCTAGTCGTGGACTTGTAAGTGTTGATGATTACTAAAGTTAGTGGAACAGAAATATTTTTTAAAATCGAACTCTTAAAGCTTCTGGTAACCTTATTGCTGCAGATATAACTATTATCTACATTATATGATTTTTGAATTATAACGACTTCAACTAAAAAGATAATTTATCCTTCTACTGAAGTAAGGTATCTTTTACAAAAAAAGAAAACTTTCTCAATCACATAAGTCAACTAAAAAATATTAAAAGATGTAGGCGACACTGATACGTCAATATCATCAGTATCATCGTCAGTACGATTGGTCGATCATATTGAAATCATAGGATAATTAGAGTTCATTTACCTGTTCCGCTATTTACCTCAGTTTGATGACAAAAAATAGGTAGCCTTATCAATCAAGTTGGTGATTACACATTAATCTCACATTCCAATGATATAAACACAGAACGTCCATCTATTAATAAAACAAATGGACCCAATAATCCATCACCCGTGTAGCTATCAATAAAGCGGCTAAATCTTTACATCTTCGTAACATCTCAATTTCTTGTATTGGAAACAACAATAATATTTCCTGAAACAGGATATTTATTTAAAACAAGGCGTTGATAAAGTAATTTTCTTTTAACCTTAACCATGTCTTTATGGAGTGGTCATTACTTAGCAATGGTACACAGCCCGCTCTGAGCAATGACTGCGTATTAATCAAAATGCCATATTTTTGTCCCGCTCTTTTTGTGTTGTTGTCCCATTCTCACTAGTCACGGACATGTCTCTGCTTCATGCCCGAGAGATAACCGGAACCTTAGATGCAGCTACCATGGTACCTTGTGTTAACTTTATTCAAGGTTCGTTTTTAAGTGTGAAGTATAAATATTTAGGATCTTTCAGCGCATTAATTTAGTCTCCGAGGCTCTGCAGTCTTACTCTCCTGAGACGAAATTCGGTCTTTTTTTTAACTCTCCATCACGAAACCTTTTTTCGCTTTTTCCGAATGGACGTAGGAAAGTGTTCCTTCCTTTGTCCATTTCTTAAGCATTATCTCTTAATCATCAGTATCTTTATTACCTTCTCACATAAATGAGCTTTATGTAGGAGCTTGATAAATAATGAATAAGGTATTCAATTTAAATATGTACGTATCATAATTGATATCAATTAACCCGGTAACTTTACAAGTGTTAATTGGTTGAGTTATTTATTACATTAATTAAATATTTTTTAAATGTTAACAGTGTTTTTATCTTCAAAACTTTATCAGAAAAGATAATAAGTATTTTAAGTGCCTATAAATGAAATGAAAATTACTATAATTGAGGGTTACATACAAAAAATATTTCCCTGACTCGAGCTTAGTTTTAGAGGTTTAAAAGTTGAGTTCTGAGTACAAGAGCAAAATTATTTCTAACATAATAAATGACGGAATGAGCTAAATATATTATTGAGATTTCTGTTCATATTGTCCAGCACTGAATCGACGTTGAAATCTTGTCATTTTTTTTCCTGAAAACTGTTATAGAATTTAAGACAGTCAGATTTGTATGCATCTCAAATTATTGAATACAACTATAATTAATTATTTCAATTATTATGTAATAAGTATTCAAAAAAGACAAAAAAAACCTTTTCAAAGCAACAATATAATTAAAATATGAAACTTCAAGCATTATAATAATATTTATTACCTGCATAGGGCTTGCGAAGTTAATAATTATTTACTAGCGCACTTGCTTTCTCATTTTGAACACTGATGTCCAATTTACTCAGTATTATTTAAAATGAAAAAAAGAAAACATACCACGTTATTAATATACCTTATGTAGTAAAAAAAAGGAAAATGAATGAAGATATTTTTAATTATGGTTATGTTTTACTTTATCTAAATGTCACTATAAGGCTGAAAGTCTTGCTATTTTCTACTCTGCTACATGAATTAAAAAAAAAAGATGCGTATTAAGTCAAATATAAATACTAATTCTAAAACTTTCTATTGTTGGCATATAAAGATCACCGAAAATCACATTTTATGAGGGACGTGTAACTTTTCACGCGACCTGTTTAAGCTTAAATAGTATGTTCACAAATTCTAGAGCATTTAAATATAGATTTAAAGTGATACTCGTAGAACAGCCCACTAATCAATGCTTCCTCTCCGCAAAGTCAACACACACCACCTGATGACACGCACACGTCATCAAACCGCAAACCTCGTGACAATCCTAAGCTTGGTCTGGACTAAAATACGTTTGGAAACAGGAAGTAGGTATACATATGGCAATGCAGACTTATTAAATACTAGTTGTGCCCGCGACTTCGTCCGGTGGTTTACATGAATTGACATAACCAATTTATTTGTTAACCGATTCAAATGAAAAAACACTAAATATTAAGTGAAGTCCTTCACAATATAATCCTGAAATCTGCATTTAAATCGGATAAGTCGTTTCTGAGATTAGCGTGCATAAACATACAGACAAACAGACAAAATGAAAAAAATACATTGTTTTGGGTTATCTTGCTTATATAAATGCACCCCATTATGAACTTATATATATATTTGCCACGTACAGACAGCGATCAGTTACATTTTTATTACATTTATAGAAGAAGATGTGTTTTTTGTTGAGTTCCTAATTACAAAGTTATGTCTTGTACGATTAATGTTACACTAAATTCTAGTAGGTAGAATATATTCCAAATATGTATCTTAAGTATAATGTAACTAAATTTGCCTAACTAAATCCTTAAAATTAAAATTAAGTTAGTAAAGTTTTCCATCAATTATTCCTATCGAATGCCGTGAAGTAACTCTTGTGTTCGAATGTAGAAGGTTTGAATATAAACTTTTCGAAGGCAATTACAAGCTAGGCAATTTTTATAATTCTCGGGAGTCAACGCATCTATATACAACCTCCATATAGGGCATTAA
>DWON01007369.1:0-12988 GCA_018251015.1 Phocides pigmalion okeechobee
AATATATATATATTAGGTATATTTTCAAATGTTTTATAATTCAATGTAATAATTGTTTGTGATGTATAATGAATAAATGTTAATAATTTTAGTATTATCGAACTTTTCTTTTTCTTTTCGAACTTTCTGTGCATAAGTTTGTTCCATTATTCCCCATTAAGAAATTCTCACTGAATTCCAACGTTGAAAGGCTTCTGCAAAGTGGTTTGGTTACCAGCTCACTGGGTTATGAGGCGGACATCTTATTTCTCAAAAATACCAACATTTTTGTTCTATATAAAAATGGTTACAAATGTGTATAAGTAGCATTATATACAGTACTTAGCATAAGGTAGACTGCTTGCTAGTTTGATAGGTCTGCTTAAGAAAACAAAAATAACTTTTAAAATTCTATCCCACATAAACGTTAACGTTAACGCAAAGGAAAAAAAAAATAATAGAAAAGAGACATTAGTCAAGAAAGTAAAAACGAAATAAAATACAATTAATAAAATAATTGAAAAAGATAACCAAATTAAATTAATCTTCATTTGCTCCCCTAAATTTCACACTTCAAAAAAAAATAAGTCACTAAAACGAGACTAACTTCACCGTCATCTCATTCCGTAAAAAACTGAGCAAACAATTTTAAATTTTATCCACTACTAGACGTGCCAAATGATGTATGTAACTTCAATAAACAGATTTATAAATATCTTTAGAAGTAACTCTTCCATTGTTTGCGATAAACGAGAGTCTTCCGCGGACGCGGCCATTAGGCATTTGAACATAGCATGCCGACGGAATTCGGGTCGCCCAATTGAGGGTCCCACGTTTAAATAACTATTACTACACATGTTACACTTTGTATCTCATCTTAGTACAGTTCCTAGGTAAAGGGTAAATATAATTTTTTTTAATAAGAAAGAGTAAGAAACGGGTATGCAGGCCACCTGATGTTAAGTCGTCACTGCAGCCCATGGATAACCACGTCCAATCTCAAATAAAACAGAAGTTCTATTAAGGATGGACGCGGATGCGTTCTTACTATTGAGGACTAACATGGTCGCCTTCAATAATGTGTATCCGGCATCCAATATAATAAAACTGTACAAATAATTAAATCAACTGATTACTGTCTATACGTGGCAAATATATTTAAATAATCAAAATGTTTTCTTAATTTTGTCTGTATATCCATATATCTGTATGTTTGTGCACGCTAATCTCAGAAACGGCTCATCTGGTTTGAATGCAGTTTTCAGTATTATATTGTGGTGGGCTTCACTTAATAGTTAGTGTTTTTTCATTGAAATCGGTTAACAAATAAAAAAGTTATGTCAATTTAATTCAATCCCCGACGAAGTCGTGGGCACAGCTAGTAATGAAAATAAAATTTCTCAAAACATTTCCAGGAGTAATTTATTCATTTCGGGGTCTTTGTTAATTGTTTACTGGATTTTGGTACAGTAACCTAAATTTTGCTATCGCAGTGAACAAATGTCGTTTATAACCTTTATAACTAATATTACCCTTAATAACACAATAAATATCAAAGATACGACTCAAAATAACACTTAACATTAAAGTGACATTAAACCCAGATCAGAGCACAATTAAGATATACGCTCGTCTGGATTTAAAATCAGTATCTTTAGAATTATAAAATACTTTTTAAACTGACTCATTCGAACGAAGGGTGTGTCTAAGTTATATATGAAATCGGCATTGACTGATACAAATCGATACGGCGTGCATTCTTAATCTGATCTATCCGAGCAAGTCAAAACACAATAATTATGACAGTTTGAGTGATAGTTCCCTGTGTAGTGATTGGTATACTTGACATACCATTAAGTTATCAAATACAATGGCAGAAGTTGTTATCTATGCTAATATAAGGACTTACGCAATGTCGGTGCAACTACCAAAGCAATCAGTCAGTAATAAGTAATTCACGACTAGTTATTAGTATGTAGTGTACAAACTATCATGTCGCAAACAAAAGTGATTTCTCAAAATAATGATCGCTGGGTGATCAATAGATTATCCTGTAAAATAGCAACTGTACTTTGAAACTCAGTGAAGTGAAAAAACTAATTCGAAACCGAATGTTCTTGTTTACAATTTAAAACTACACGTTCACGACTATATTTGTCCTTACGAAATGCAGTTGTTATAATCATTTATATACAAAAGATAATTTTTTCCTCGCACACAAAAGTAAAGTTAATAGAAATTTCAAATGTAGCGTCTCACCGTGGTGTTTTCAAGATAATGTATCTCGATTTTACTGAATAGTACGAGTTTTCATGCTTCGATATCGATATCGATAGTTCGATTTATGTTATTGTATGTGCTGATAATATTTACCCTTTCAAAGCAAATAAATTGGCTCCTGTACAAGTTAGCAAAAATATTTGACAAGATTGTGCATATAGCACCATTTGTAAAATTTGAAATAAATTTTAGTTTAATAGCGTATTGATAGGGCAATGTCTGTAGATGTATGGAGAAATGTTCGATTACAAATTTCGTAGTAATTTATGATTTTTCTACTTTCTCTTTGTTGAAATTCAGGTTTTGATACCAAATGAATAATAAATAAATATGTCCAAAATATGGAAAAAACTATCTAGATATCATTCATAAATAATTTCTTTTTTATATTTAAAGCTTTGAAATAGTTGGGTCCCTGTTAAAGTTCGATGAAACTCCGACGCCACGCTTTTCCTGTTTGTAATACCATCTCCGTTTTCCATCTCTGTTTTCCAGACTTCAGGTGGAATACCTATTCTATATGGAATTTTGTATAGGTTTTTGTATGTATGTATTATGTATGTATTTTGTATAGTTTGTTATACGCAGAAATGATCCCTGACCATCAGGTGACCTGAATGTTTATTTGCTATTTCCATCTCATAAAAACAGTTTTACGTTCACTTTTAAACCAATTAAAAGTCTATTTTTATATGAGTCCTGTAGTTATTTATAGAAACAAGTTTGTAATCAAGCGACACCGAAGTGAACCGGTATAGATAACATAAATCGGTGACTAAATTACAGATTCGGTTATTAAACATTTTTAATTATGATTCGAGGGCAAATGCTAATGAGATTTTTGTTCGATATTAAAAGTACTTAGTTTATATTAACTTTATTTATTAATATATGCACATGTATATGAAAGAGTAAGGTGAGTGACAGACCCAAAGATCAACGCACAGCCGAAAGCACTCAATCTAAAATCCCAAAATGTTGTATCAGTTTCTTTGTATAGCATAAATGAGTACTAGGAAAGAATTTTTCAAAATAACACTCCTAAGGGGATAAAATATGGATTGAAAGAAATTTATAAAGTAACATTTCTTTCAACCCACATTTTACCCCGCGCGGGCATAGTCGTCGGTAAAAGTTAGTCATTGCTCTACATACATAAGTTAATTAACTATTTGTAACTAGAAATATACAATAAGCTGGTTGTAATATTTGTATAGCGATTTGACTAAGATATATTTTATGTTTTATTGAACGGTAGTAGCAATCCAGCATCCACTCCTGATGAGCTGTGTCTATGGACATGTCGCATGGAATACTGACTCGACTCAAAAAAGACGATTGTTGGGAAATCGCAAAAGAAGATACATGAGAACTTATCCTACTTGTTGATCAATAAAATGAAAACCGATCAATTATTGCTGGGGCGGTAGTAAGGCGTAATTTTAATTTAATTCGAACGGCAGACGGTAGATGGCGTTAACAGAAGTATGTATGTAACTCAATTTTGACCTATGTACTAATGGTTCAGTGTTCCCTGGGCACTCCCATCTGTGTTAATTTGAAACTGTTGACGTAATTATCGGAACACACCCTAATATGAAAATGCTGGTAATTTTCTGCTAAGTAATTGTTAACCTACAACAATGACATCTGTTGACATTGTTTTTACTTTGACGTTTATTGCTATATTCGGGTATATGGACAACTTGTTATATGTAGTTTAAAAGTGAAATACTTGTTAATAACAGTATTGGAAAACATCGTATAGAATTCCCGTTTCGTTCTTAAAAATATTTACGTCAGAAGTTTTTTATATCAAATGTTTTTATTTTTGTACATATCGTTTGTCTGAAAATGATTGTTTTTTTTTATTGTCTTACTCTCTTTATATGAGAAGAGTAGCTAATGATACAGTCCACAAAAGTGAAGTGGTCGCTGCAGCCCATGGACCTGCAACCTCAAACAGACTAAAGTTTTAATGGGGCTCGTATGTAGCTGCGTTGCTATTTCTGAGGATTAAGATGGTTGCCTCGCTTGTAAAAATAGCTGACAACCGTACATCTCCAATAGAAACATAATAATTGCTCCACGGCGGATTGTGAGGACGACTTGGTACTTCAGCTGTCGAACTATAGTTTACCCATCTGTCTTTTAAATAACAAAACATACAGTACACTTGAACGCTAAATAAAAAATCGTATATATATCATTGTGACTTGACATTAAGTAACATTGAAGTAATTGCCGACCACCAGTAAAAGAACAGGTGCGTATAATTCATATCACAAACTGACAATTAAAGGAACGTAAAAACTGGATTTACGGAAACCACAGACGGCAAAACTTTTTGATTAACGCAGTTGATTCCATGCATTCGTATATTTAACCCTTCAGCCGTCAGCTCCAAAATTTATGCAAACAATGATGCCGTTATTTTCCAATAAGATGTGCAAAATGTCGTTATTATCCGACAATTAACATTTATATGACAATATTAACGATGATGACGTCTTCTATAAAGGAGAAAGAGAAGTAGAAACAGTAAAGTATGTTAAGAATGTTTATAATAGATTTTTTTTATTGAATCTGTGGTTGTTTAGGCGATAAAAATATATTTTTATAGACATATGTATTGTATACCGTTGTATTTTTGTATTTTGTGTTTTTAACAAATATTTGAACAATGTTTGTGGCATATAATAAATTTATGTTAAATCAATCCGTTACCAAAACTTTGTTAATGTCTTCATGGAGTATTTCCGCCTAAATTTTTTCTATGATGGTTTTAACAAATAATAATTATTATAAAAAAGTAAATGAACAAACAGAACAATTTAAGGTAACACATAAATCGTAATTTATAACCAATGTATATTATGATGACTTTCTGTTATAGAAATAGTTGCGATTGAATCCGTTACTTCTTATCTAACTGTGTGTATTTTACTTTGGCTATGTCATAACCACTTATCTGCCTCTATATTGGGTCGACACTCTTTAATGATTGAATTCTAAACATAAATATGACAGTGATAGCCTAGTTCCGGCATCTTGTATAAAGAATCCGGGGTTCGATTCTCTGTGAAAGTCAACGTCGTGATCAGATCAGAGAAGAAGATCATTCATATGCCGAGAAGATTTGTGCCCTGCAGTGAAGAAGTAATAGGCCGATGAAGATGTAATTATTATTTTGAGACGTAATATTACGATTATAAAGAAAAGTAAATATTTTATTGTGACGTAATATTCCGCTTCAAGTGAACGACGGGTAAACTAAATGAGAGTTTTTACGAAATCACTACATCATCACCACTGTTCATTATGACACCAGGCGGGGCTTAACGACTTAAATCATGTCGAAACAAAAAGTATTTATTTTAGGCCATTAAAAATATCATGTGGTTGTCATTTACTCTTAACTGCTCAATTGCCTTGAAAACTGAGGAGGACATATAAATAAAATATTATAGCATGTCTTATTGGTACTAAAATATTGATTAACGGTTGTCGTGACTCCTGAGTTAAGTTGTAGGCAATTTGCTCTATGAACGTGTTGTTCTCTTAAAAAATCAGTAATGCACTCCCCTTATGTATGGAGTTGGTAATATTTTTAATATATATTTTTTTTTATTACGAAAGAATAAGAAACGGGCATACAGGCCACCTGATGTTAAGTAGTCACTGCAGCCCATGGACAACCACGTCCAATCTCATATAGAACAGAAGTTTGGTATATGTATGAAGTGTAGTTAGTCGTATCGGTAATAAAAGTTTATAACCAGCATTGACCACTAATAAAGTTAGTATTTTAAATAAAACCTAAAAATTTCAGAGTTATTTAAAAATATCTACTTAGGTCCGATCTTCAGAATCTTAAAAAAACAGCTAAATAATTTTCAAACCCATATAAAGTAGCTACAAAGAAATTTAACTTTACACACTATATGTATGTATAATATCGTCTATATATCTTGTACCATACATTCATTAAAAAACAAGTTATCTCCTCTTTTTCAAATGTCTAAAAAACAATTTTATCTCACGCTACGACCTCTACGTTTCGAGAACAAAAAGTTCTGTTACGTCTTTTTGCATCAACCTGCTTAAAATCATTAAATAAATGACTTCCATCCACTTTTAAGGTAAATGATTACTCATCCGACTATTCCAAGAAGTCAATATACAATATATCATTACGAACTTCAATGCATAGACTGCAATAAACATAATTCTAATAAACACATATCTGGCACACGTATTATCAAGGTCTAGTATGAACAAGCTTAACCTATTAAACTATAAAGTGCATAGATCAACTTATTAAATGCTGCTTATAACTTATGACTATCGTTGGAATCTATTTAAATATCATTCATATCTTATATTAAACTAGAGACCCGACTTAGCTTAGTATATATTTACTTACGTTATTTTTCTTTCATACATACATCCAGTCATTACCTAGTTGCGAAAATTAATAATTGCAAACATCTATTTCGAACGATGACTGAATTACTATATTTAATTGAACTATTTAATTGGTCACCCAATTTACAAAACAAATTTTACTTATTATACACCAAAACCTGCCTCAGGATACACTACGTGTTGTTGAAAATTGTGAAAAAATCCGTCCAGTAATTTTAAAGTTTATCGCGCACAGACGGATAGACGCGACGGGAGACTTTGTATTATAATATGTAAAGAAGAGAAGAGTAGCAAATGAGCGTGCAAGCTACCTGGTGTTAAATGGTCACTACAGATTACGGACACTCACGTCCAACGTCAAACATGATTTGACTCCTATCTGCAACCGTACACACTCCTGACAAGTTCGCCTCACTTGAAAGTATAGTAGGCAACCGCACTTCTTGATATAAGAATTTTCTCATGACGGATTAAGAAAGCGACGGTGATATTTTCTCGGTCGAAATTTGTTTCATTACTTATAATGAATTACGTTAGCAAATAAAACAATAAAATTTGTTACCTATATTTTTATTCTGCTCAGTTCCATAATAACATACGTGAGTTACAGCTTCTCTGTTTACTAAATTTTATTAGACGAAATCGATAGTTTATACGTTATAGAAACACAAAGAAATATAGTCTGTAATGAGGCCTGACGTACAAGGACTCGTATGTACGAAATTAGGAGTTGATTACATCAGTAGTTATGGAAACATAAAGAAATAAACGGGTCATGTTTCACATTTATTTCTTGATAGAGATACTTATATCAATTAATTTTCTTCAATAAAAATAATTTAAACATCCGACAGCCCGAGGATCCCATGTCACTATCACGCAGTAATAATCGTATTATAACTAACATGACTCCCGAAATTTTAGATAGAGACCTGTGTACGGTACTGGAACAGATTAAGGTTGCAGTGAAAGCTTCGTGTTTGTTAGCAACCACTATACGAAAAGGTCACAAAAGCTGATATCAAAGACATCAACCAAATGTCGAATCAGTGCATAATGTTTCCAAAAAAGCCATTACCGGCGATATGAACATGAAGCCAAAATAAATATTTGTACTTTTAGCGATTTATCTTAAAAAGGACTGTATCACGACATTTATAAGCTAATTCAATATATCATCGACTCCGTTTAACTTTTACTGAAAAAATATTAAGGTATTTATGGTAAGTGACTTGAATCAGCCTTGTCATCCAGTTATCACTCCGGTAAAAGATATTGACGGCGCGTGAAGGGAACCGGTAATTAAAGAAAAAAGATGGAATGCAAGCGAGTAAATCGCTTTTTGAACTCTTTCCGACTACTTATTAGGTACAAAAACAAAATTAGCCAAGTACGAGACGGACGAAGTCATAGAGTCCGCAGTTGGATTTTACTAAAATGACAAATGAATGAATGAATGAATGAACGAATGAGTGAAAGTATAAATGAACGAAAGAATGAATAAATGACATTGAATTACGTTACATTTACAACATAGAAAAATAAAATAATCTCATGTGAATATTTATATTATTGTTCCAAAAAATGCGTTGTTGCATATTTCTCAGTTATTAGAGAAAAATAAGTTATTTCAATGGACATGAAACTTAAATAGCGTGTAACTAAAGTATTCACTATTTCAAAAGTTAGTAAATTAGTTGTGAGTTAGTTTTTTTTTATGACCAGCTTGAAAATAGATTACTTTGTTATGTTGCTACAGTTGTCAATGGGCGGTAGTGAGTGCTTAACAATAATAATAAGATTTTTTATTCAAGTAACAAGGACTCATATCAAAATTTAACAACTCTATATTATTTGTTTATTTTTACATGATGTTGTACACAATTATTAATGTACCGACAGTCAATTCTTTTCCCAACCAAATTAGAGTCATGTTTGCTTCAAACTTAGTTGTTGTTTGAAATTCTTTGAAATGTCACTTCATCGTTGTTACAATAGAGAATTTTCATGACTTTCAAGCAGTATTTGAAAGATCTCAATATTGTTTTCGAAAAGTATTCCATGCTTATGTATACTGGAATTTTTGTTCGTTCGTCGGTTACATGACGTGTGTAAAGAATTCAAGTCATAGACAAGAGTAAAATAGCTGTAAACAACAAGGGATTTACTAACTTTGCTACGGAACCCTAAAAACAAAAAAACATCTGTATAACAGCTACCATAAACAATTTGACTTTTTTGTTTGTGGTAGAGTAGTAGTATCTTAACGGTACATGTATACGTTTATGGGATGCAGAAGCTCAAAGTTTACGTATTTTTTTTTTATTATGAAAGAGTAAAAAACGGGCATGCAAGCCACCTGGTGGTACGTGGTCACTGCAGCCCATGGACAACCACGTCCAATCTCAAATAGAACAGAAGTTTTATTTTAGCATAGACGCGGTTGCGTTCCTACTCTTGAGGACTAAGATTGTCGCCTCCAATAATGTGTATCCGGCAACCACACCTCCCCAACCGAAACACAATACATGAAAATCACGTCGCTTTACGGTTATGAAGGTGGCGGTGGTGCCGCCCCGGGCGAGCTCTAACGGCTCTACCACCTTAAGAAAAGATAAACCCAAATGGAACTCGTATCTCTTTAAATTTGCCTTAATAAAATAAATACAGTTTGGTGAATGCTTGTCAGATGTTTTCAAACCTCCTCAAAGGGCCTTTAACAAACAGCTTCCAAGAAGCACCCATAATTTTTTTACCAGCAGCGACCATCCAATTCCCGACCGCGCCCGACATTGCTTAAAATTTTAGATTTTGACTTCACACTTCAGCCAAAGCTACATAAAAATACCATGTAGGTAATTATGATTTATTTTCAGTATAAAACAGTGGTAGCGTAACGCGTCGGTACTTCGTTTAGCGAGCGGACTGTAATTGAAACCGCGTGATACGAGTACGACATATGTATGTACCAAGTACATCCATAACCGTACATACAATGTTACGTCCATCATTCCACACAATAATATCATTTCAATTTACAACAAAATTCTAATAACGTCGTGAGTGTCCTAATGGTGCTGTGGGAATATTTGTTCATGTACGCGATGTTTTAAACGTATTGTTACTCAGTATCTCTTTAATATCACGGGCTCAATATAATGTCAGTATGATCCATTTGGAAAGCCCGCTCACGGACAGAGATCCAACACGTTAGAATCTCATTTTCTCACATCATCTCACGGTGAAATGCTGCTGAAAAAGGAGTAAACAACCGTACAGGCTCTGACTGACTGACTCTGCAGCCCATGGGCATCTAAATCAAAAAAGACTGTACCTATATAATGTCGTGTATAGATGTATTGGTACTTCTGACTGATTTGGTCCCCTCGCTTGTAAGTGTAATCGGTAACCACACCTCGCCAACCGAAACGTAAGTAATGATATATGGTGGATTATGAGGACAACCGGTATCATCCTGTTCGAACTATAGTTGTAGCACTTTGGAATTCTCGTTTACTACACATCCCACAATTTTTTATGTGAGAATAGTAGCAAACGAGCCTACAAAACATCTGATATTAAGTAGTCGCAGCCCATAAACATCCACGTACAACAACAAGTACGACTGAAATCCATTCTGAGCTCGAAGGTAGATACGTTGCTACTCCTGAGAACTAAGATGGTCGCTTCGCTTCAAGTGTAGCCGGCAATCGTACCTCTCCGACCGAAACACAAGTAATACTTTACGGCGGATTATGAGGGAGGATTATGAAATAAGGAAAACATGCTTCTACCTCATTTGACCATCGTGGATCTATGGCCCAACGCTTCTCCTTTTCTAGGGAATCTCGCAGTTACAGCGGAACGGTAAATTTATGATGATATAATTGTTTAATAATACCTTGAAAGTATGTTGTTTTACCGCAGTTGATTAAAAACAAATGCGACGATTACTTAGTGTAATAGATGATGATTACAGGTTTCTTGCACATAACTGGATAATAAATGATAATTATAATGTAAGTCTAGAATATTAAATCAAACCAATAGCTATGTACGTATGTATGTATGTTTTAGTACTTAAAGCATAATAATCTACAAAACAATTGGTCCACTGAGTTATTACTTCAACACTTCAGTGCACATCAGGTCAGGATCTACGAATACACAGGCCTAATGTCCGCCTATGTCTTTTAGCGCCGTGGTAAACTTGGCGCCTTTGTTGGCCCGTAATCCATACAGATTTGTACATTTGTGTATTCGTAAATGTTATATGCTGAAAATACAACATTTCTGTGAATTGTCAGTGCATCTATCATACTAGAGAATACAGCTTCAATTTAGTGCCGCCTCCTCAACGCTGACCGGATTTAATAAATGAGAACCAAAGTATTAAAAGGTTATATAGGTATAAAGGTTATATAACTCGGACCTTCATAACCCGCCGTAAAGCATCATATTCTTCATGTATTGTGTTTTGGTTGGGTAGGTGTGGTTGCCGAATACACATTATTGGAGGCGACCATCTTAGTCCTCAAGTGTAAGAACGCATCCGTCTCCACCCTTAAATAGAACTTCTGTTCTATTTGAGATAGGACGTGGTTGTCCATGGGCTGCAATGACCACTTAACACCATGTGGGCTGCATGCCCGTTTCTTACTTTTTCGCAATAAAAAAAGAGGTGTGTATCAATCACAAAGAGTTCCTTCAGAACTTTATAAACTAGAGTATATCGTAACATTTGGTTTAACTGCATTACCTTAATAGGTAGGTCTACACTATAATTGAACCGGTTACGCTTATTTTTACAGAGACGTACCTAGGCGGCAACAGATTGACTGTTTGATTAAATATACGTTTCTCATATAACCTACTTTTTTCTTTGATTCCATTCATATTTCAAAGTGTTAAAACACCTATCTGATTCCTTTATTAACTTTGTTTTCTTTTACGGTATTTAAAACTTACTTATAACATTAGCCAATATTCTATTTTATATCTTTATTTTTACTATTCAAATTTTAAATAACTGTAAAACAACTTCCGACTTAAAAGTATTTAACTCATGCTAACTAATAATTGCATCTTTAGACAATCCAACGCCATCTATAAAAACAATGTTAAACGTTAAAAAAATATTTACAAATGTGTTTTTATTACCCAGGTAATAATTATAATTGTCAAGGTAATAGAATTACAATTCGGCCGAAGTAGCACCACCGTCTCTCACGAGCCACCTCAAAACATCTGTAGCAGTAGGAATATTGGTTATCTACAAAATTTATAGAAACATGGATTTTACTATATAACGGACATTCGCGATTAACGGTTTTTAATTGCCGATATTTCGGAATAGTTGCATGGCTTGTGGTCACAGTGGCAAGAGAAGCAGTTTAAAATCGTATAGGAATATGGGCTTTTTATGGCTAGTGGAAATAGTTCGGCCGAGATATCATCGACCTCCACATGTACCTAACATCTATTTTGTGTCAGCTGGAGTGGACTAGTTATCAACACATAAAGGAAAGGACCATTTTAGTATAACAATACATCTAGTTTTTAATTTTAATTTAATCATTTTGTAATAACATCTACGTACAACCTAAGACAAGACTTCAGTTCTTATTTATTTATTTTATTTTGAACATCAACATAATGTACACCAATTACAGCATAAGCAGAAGATAACATTAGAAAAAGACAATTCATTGTGTCATCATAATTAAAGTTCATTATAATTAGAGTTCTATTCAAATTTGGATATGGATTTCCAAAGCTGTGGCAACCAATAACACCCGGTAGCCTACTCGTTACTCTACTGACATAAAAATCTAAAACGAACCGTGTTATAAATCTTAATCATTCGTCGCTATCGGTCATTGATCTTTTAATCGACGGATTAATTTTCCGACTACGAGTACTATTAAGAAATGCGTCGGCATGAAATTATCGTCTCATTATATCTTCAAGCTAATGATAGATGGTAGAACTTGTATGGCTCGACTGGGAAGTCCCAAGCGATACTTATTTCTAGTCGGCTGTCCTTACGATTTAAAAATGAGGCTTACATATAAGACGTCCATCTTAGGTCGCAGAAGCAGCAATGCATCTGTGATGGTGGTAATACTTTCCCTACGGTGTACAACACTGCTGTACTACTTGGGGCAATGTGCATGCAGCTTGTACACTTGTGATGTACGTACAAATCTGTATGGATTACGGGCGAACACATCGCTACTTTAAAACAAAAGGGCCACAAATCAAAAATATTCAAAATCCTTTTTATTGTAAAAATTCAAAT
>DWON01007370.1:0-12987 GCA_018251015.1 Phocides pigmalion okeechobee
GGCGGGTTATGAGGGTGGCGGTGGTGCCGTCCCGGGTGATCTCTAACGGCTCTACCGCCTTTAAATAATTTTAATCCGACTATCATTAATTGACAGAGTGATTCAAGAGGAAGGTTTATATATAGGTATAAGGAATCTATCCTTCAGATAATATGTAACTGACCGTTTAAGTTATTGTATTATTTATAGTATAGCATGTTGTGACCACTTGTAAGTGGATTTATATGTTTATAGCAACGTTAGCTCTCTTAATTGTACATTTCCGTTCATTCAAATTTGTTGTTGGTTCCAGTAAATAATATAATTAAATGACCAATTATATTGAGATGAATTGCATGCTTCATGCCACACAATATGACAGTAGGGCCGATAAGGTTTAACAAGTGTTTATTTTAAAAACCAATATCATCGCGGAATTTGTACGTTTTACTATGCTATTTTGAAAAGTTGAATGTCTTGTGGTCATGGGTAAGCTTCGTATCATAGGTAATAGAACTGTAGGTTAATAGGGGAGATACCACCACCGTCCTTATGATAAATCGTGAAGCAACTCTTGTATTTTGACAGGAGAGGTGCGGTTGCCGGCTACATAAGTGAAACTATCATCTTCTTCCTCATCCATCTACCTTTACGCATCCACTGCTACACATAGGCCTCCCCCAGGTGCCACCACTCAGACTGGTTCTGTGCCCTCTGTATCCAGCGGCTACCCGCTATCCTTATAAGTTCGTTGGTCCACCTGTTTGGACGACGCCCTGTGCTCCTTTTGCCTAGACGTGGTTACCACTCGAGAACCGTTCTGCCTTATCGGCTATCCGTCATCTTATTCCTCAAGAATAATAAAATTAGTAGGCTACATATGGAAGAATTTAAATTGTATGGTGCATAGGGCGCAACCGGCAATCGTATCAAGGGAAACACCATTGTTACTCTTTTATAAATAAATATAGGCAACACATGAATGTTTTTGACCCACATGGTACATCGGGCATTGAAACCTTATCAAGGGAAACACCATTGTTACTCTTTTATAAATGAATATAGGCAACACATGAATGTTTTTGACCCACATGGTACATCGGGCATTGAAACCTTATCAAGGGTAACACGTTGTTACTTTTTTATAAATGTCCCTAGGCAACAAATGGGACATTTTAATCCGCATGATACATCAGACAACATAGAAATCGTATTAAGCTATTCCTCTTTCATAAACGTCTATACATTAAACGTGGAAAAATTTAACCCGCATGGTAAATTGAACACAATACCAAAGCGTAGAATATTCTTACAGCGTTTTATTCTTACAGCTTAGACAGCAGCAAAAGTGGAAAGAGATAGGATTTATTTAAAACCAGCGCATTATTTCCAACAGAAACATCTTTGAAAGGTAATATTTCCCAGCATTTTATGGGACTTTGATAACATTCTGTATCATTTCCACAAAGGCTATTTCCTACATAACAAAGCATACAAATCGCCTTATGTCTCTTTGAGTTTCCTTTCAATGCATTACTTATTGTATAACATATTGAAATATTTGCTAGAAATTTAAATGCGACTGATTTTCACATTTGATTTAAACGTTTTTAAATTTTATATTTTAATGTTTAAATATTATTGATATTGATAAATATATTTTAGAGAAGAACTATACTTCGCCAGGGGAGGTACCAACGCCGCTCTCATAATCCGCGGTAAAGCATTACTTGTATTTCAATTAGAGAGGTGCGGTTGCCAGCTACACTTAGAAGCGAGGCGACCATCTTAGTTCTCAGAGGTAGCAACGTTCGAGTTCTAATAAGATTTCGGTCGTGTTTGTTGTACGTGGGTGTTAATGAGCTGCGACTACTTAACTTCAGGTGGTTTGCATACTCGTTTGCTAATCTTCTGACATAAAAAATACAATGGTTGAACTATAGTTCGTCAGGGGAGGTACCATCGCTGCCCTCATAATCCGCCTTGTAGTAACTTAGAAGGTTGAAGAGGTACGATTATTAGCTACAACTCCAAGTGAGATGACTTTTTTAGCATTTTGTAGTATCTAAAACTCCTGAGAAGTACCTAAGACGTAGCAACGCTTGTATGCACGACAACAGATAAGTCTGCAGTTTTGTTTGAGGTCTTATACAACCTTAAATATGATGTTCATGGGTAGCAGCAATTGCTTGACATTAGCTTGCTTGGTTACCTTTTAAAATTAACAGTAATTAACTTCTGTCTTCTTGAACTTTCTAATTTCTTATAAACCAAAGATAAATAAATACTTAAGAACTTTTAGCTATTGGAAAATTAGGAAAATCCTGCAAATTTAAATCTACATTAACCAAATTCCGGCTAGTAGCTAGTTAGATAATAACTTAGTTGAGAGAAGTTTAACGCCAGCCGTTAATGTTCAGCGTTATGACGTTAACATTTTAGGAAATTTAGTTTGTTGCAAGCTGATAATTGAAGTTGGCAGCTATTAAACTCTGGGGAATCCAGACTTCTAACTTAACTATGGAATAATATGAATTAAGGTAACAATTTTATTGTTTGAAACTCGTGGAGTGGTCACTTTATAATCAATTGTCCACTACTCAGAAGTCTCCTTTTAGGACGAGATGGTTTAAGCAATACACTCGGGTCCAGGGTAACGCTACGTTATCTCCTGCCTAAAAAGCAATTAAAAGGATCCTTCTAGGATCGGGAGTGGTAAGAGTTCGGGCCGTTCCCACATTGCGATCCTGGGAGTAATGTTGGTGTGGTGTCACACGTGACGTAAGCACAGCAGCGCTAAGACTCACTGTTGGACCTAGGTCTACTCTCAGAATGACCAGAATTACACTACGTTATCTCCTGTCTAAGAGGCGATTAGAAGGAGTCTTCCAGGATCTGTAGTGGTAAGAGCTAGAGAAGGACTGCCACCTTGTCGTGATAGGGGGGCTTGTACGGTCCAGTGATCCCCGAAGCCACTGGCGAAGGCACGGATGTATGCGCGAGCGTTCCCACTACTCCGCCAGTCTGTGGCGAGGTGGACATAGTGGTTTTTAGTCAGTTGGAGTTCCATATCACCTTCCATCGGCCCGGTAGCAGAAAGTGGCCTCGGGTTTTCCTGACGTAAATAAAGAAAACAAGAATAGCGCTATGGTATCATCGGCGTTGCGAAAAGTACCCAGTTCGGGGTTTCTAATCTGGTGTTGCAAAACGTCTATGGCACGTTACTGCTTTCCATCAAATAACCTATCTGCCTTTTCACTTAGTTAATTTTGAAAACAATTGCTGTGTTGGTACAACAAACAGGTTAAATTTGTGTTTGTTTAAGAATACTCCTAATCGCAGCTATGGAATTTCCGTCACCACTTCTTCTCCATAACGAGACATTTTCCGAGACTGCGGTAGATATCTTTACCTTCAGACTTCTGTAAAATGAACTTTGAATAAAGCTGTTTGACCTTGACATTGATCCTAGGTAATCCAGCCCGAGGCTATACGCTCCATTTAGTAATCCAATAAGCCTCACTCGATAACAATACCTCCATAAGCTTTCACTTCCTAAGCGTAAGTTTCACAAGACAAACCATTTGTTGGTATGTCTATGAAGTTTTATAATAAAGTTCCAGACAAGGTTCGATCGAGTTTTTTTAGATTATTAATAAACTGTAAACAGGATCCTATGCCGAAAAGGATTTTTTTTACCATGTACCGGTGGTTACTCACGATTAACGATTGTTGATTTTTGATTGCCGATATTTCGAACCAGATACGTGGCTCCGGGTCATGGCGACATTGTTGTGGCGGGAGAAACTATTAACAAATGCTAATGGTAGATTAATCGATCTACCCTACATCCACTTCATTTTTCTTTTTTGACTTCCATATCACCACACGCCGTATCATATTTTTTTTGTGTGAGAAGAGTAGCAAGCGAGCATGCAAACCACCTGATATTAAGTAGTCACCGCCCATAGACATTCAAACACAACCACACATACGACCGAAATCATTACGATGGTGCCGTCACAGCTACTAATAGAATATTGTGAGCTAAAATTATTTGCATCCAAATTCATGTCAATCGCGAGCCACTGAAATACTTCACAACTATTAATTGAAATGCCTCGATAATTGTGTATTATCGATGTTCACACCAGAGCAAAATGCACTAATTAAAATTGTTGAACCAGCTTGAACTACACCTATTTAACTTACAGTTAATTTGTGGTCGCTTTGAGTAGACATTTCAACTTCATTTATATTCTCTATTAATGGAAAATAAAATCTGTTTTTCACACTACATTATTTCAATGAATTTTCCACTGCACAACACCTATGTAATTGGACGTAAATTTGTGGTCGCTTTGAAGAGATATTTCCACTATATTCTCGGTCTAATTGTCGGTATTTAAATGGAATCATTTTCTCACATTATATTCTGAATTTTAAAATTAATATTGGCTTTTAACGCAATACATTATTTTAATGCTGAAAAGGGACGATTTTCTTCTCGATTGGTAAGCCTGGTTCAAGAATCTACAAGTGCTGAAAAACATACTCCGCCATGTTGCTCCAGCGCTTGCAGGTGTGGAGTAAGGCTTAGTGGCCATGAATTGGGTGTTTGCAAGGCTTAAGGCCACTTATACTAGGTAGATGGTGAGTCAGGCGGGGTCACTGAGTTTTTGTTTGAAGACGGCAGTAGAGTTGCCTCTACTGGGGATTTGTTACAATGATAAACAGAATGAGAGTCCTCGCTATGAAAAATGGGCGGCTTTTATCTGGGTTGTACATTACATTGCTTGTTTATCGATCTTTTATAGAAATTTTGATATTTTTTATGTGAGAAGAGTAGCAAACGAGCATACAAACCACTTGATGTAAGTAGTTGCAGCCCATAGAGATCCACGTACAACCACAAATACGATCGAAATCCTGTCTGTGTTCGAACGTAGGTACGTTGCTACTCTTGAGGACTAAGGTGGTCGCCTCGCTTCAAAGTGTAGCCGTTGCCGGCTTTCCGTACCTCTCCATATGAATTGTTTTATGGCTGACAACCGGTATCAGTCATATTGAAAACTCTTCATACAACAAGTTGTAACTAGTTGGAAATGTGTGTAAATATTATTTATTCACCTTAAAATGAAGTACAATTTGAATTTGAGTTAATATTTAAAAGAGTCGCCGACGACAACTTTCGATCTAAACACAAGGGATTGTATAATTCGGTACCATTGTACAAATAATGACTTCGAAATTGTTAAGCCCACAATTTACTTTCCCCAAGTATTGAAGTATTTTAAATATTGTATTAAATTAAGGTACACATTGTAAGTGTAACTGTGGCGACTTTCTGCTAGTCGATAAGAGATGGCGCCACACGATCCTGAATCACGCCATCGAAGTTTTCTAAATATCTTGCATATATACAAACTCTGAAATTAGACTATCGGAGCACGACCGCTCCCCAGGCAACGAGAATTCGCCTGGTGGGAGATCCCTTTGCCAAATAACAATTTAAAAGTATTAATATTAAGACATTGTGCGTGCCTTTGAGTCTGAGAATATTTTTGGAAAAAATCCTTTGTGATGTACTTAAGTCATCTAGATGTAGTCCCTTTGTAACACCAAACGTCACGAAACCTTTTTGCGATCTTTAAAAGTAATCCTAAGCTATACAAAAAGGGAATCACTCAATTTTTCATAAACCTTCGTTTGTTTATAAATAACTCAACACCAACGGGGATTTTGAGCGGGGGATTACGAGTCTCGAGATTGCACCTCGACGTATTCGGGGAGCCCTCATGCAGTGTTGAGTGGGAGGGCTTAGGATCGACCCTCCAAACTACTCATCTCCCACTGGATCCGTTATCTACCAGCTGATTTTTTTATGTGAAAAGAACAGCAAATAAGCGTGCAAACCACCTGAAAACACGACCGAAATCCTATCTGAACTCGAACGGATGCGTTGCTACTCCTGAGGACTAAGATGGTCGCCTCGCTTGAAAGTGTAGCCGGCAACCGCACCCCTCCAACCGAAACACAAGTAATGCCTTACGGTGGATTACGAGGACGGCGGTGGTACCTCCCGATCGAACTATAGACATTGAAACCTTGACGCTTGACATCATGCTACATGGGCACCGAACCTTTATAAATTTGACCGACATTGCTGGTAACATAAGTTCTTGTTTTCTCACGCAGCGAATTACGATCGCTAGTCTGGGTAGGAACACGGCCAGCTTTCTTGGCACCATGCTACAAGGGCACGGACACTATAAATTGTGTAAAGGTCGGCATTCTTGATGGACAGACTCCCTATAGATTAGTTTAGGTTTGGCCTATATTATTTAATTTTAGGCTACCTATTCTGTGTAATACTTGGTTAATTAATCATATGAAAACAATATACAATTATATTTAAAGTTGATAATTTATATGAAATTTAACATTCAGATTGAAGTTGATGACTTCGATAAAATATTTTATTCTGTCTCAAGTTGATAGCTTATATAAAATATTTATTTATAATTCAACTTGATAACTTAATTAAGTTATTTAAATGTAATTAAATAAATATTTTATTTATTCTTGTAGTCGATGACTTACATATGACATTTAAATTTATTATGTTGTTTATGTATCTACAATTATGAAAATCTTAAAACTAATTATAATAATAGCCTAACCTAAACAATCTAAAGGGAGTCCGAGCCCATGCGGCATGGTTTCAAGAACGCTAGTTGCATTCCCGCGTTGAATACCAATCGAGATATGAACCAACCCTTTTGTCACCGGCGGCGTTGATCAATCGTGGCACTAATTGTTTGAATATTTTTATGGCACGCGGACCCCACGTGCCGAAGGTTTCAAAGCCAAGAGGAATAAACTCGTAATCACTGCTTAGTGGGACGTATTTACGTCGCTTAGCTTCTTCCGCAGCCTTCGCCACAGCTTCAGCCCTCAACAACGATCCGCCGCCGACAAGGCGCAACTATTTCAGTTAAGACTTAAATATTTAAGTTTATTTCAAGTCGAGAACTGTGCCTATAGCCGGCATGGACGTGAATGTGTCGACACATGGAATCTTGTACAGTACAAACACATTTTCGAGTAGAAACGTAATCGCCTTACCAGAGCGACGCATCTTAAAATAGATGAACTGAGTGCTAATACCCCAGTGGTTGAAGTATTTTAAACTGTCGCTGCCTGTAGAAGCGCAGAGATCCATAGAGCGTAGATCCTAATGAGGACAATGAGATAAAATTATTAAAGTTGTATATCGTCATCGGTTCTTGATAATTGTTCAAAATTTTGGATTAACCTGATCGTTCAAAGTCGGTGAAAGTCGAGTTCAAAGATTCCTTTATGTGGTCAGTTTATACAACTCACGTTAATATAATGCGTGACGAAAGAAAGCCGTCTTTAAAGACTCATGTATAAATGCATATAAGATCCATAATTTTGTTACAATACAATAATATTTATAATACATATTTATAATTTTTTCCTTCACTTATTTTATACAAAAGTCTTATTTTTGTAATATAGCTGAACACATAATATATGTATATGTCAAACCCATAATAGTCTGTTGTCCAGGTTTCGTTTTGATTACAGGAATTAATACGAAACCTGTTGCTAAAGAGTTTTAAAATTTCAATTTGACAATGATTATGATTAAAATGTCATATTGACAATGAGTTTCCAATTGTGAGTTTTATATGTTATATTTTTTTTTCAAAAATCGACGGAGTCAGAACTTATTTTATTGTTAAAATAAAAAATATATATGACAGTCGAATTTCGACTACTGAGCGACCACTAGTATTATTTTAGTAAGAAAAAGATTAGTTTTAGAATTGATTTTTGTATTTATTTAAATGTTGATTACAACAATGAACACCTTAAACTAATTATAATAAAATCTACATATATAGCTTATCAAAGTTGTAGGTTCAAATTTACTAAAAATTTTAAATTTCCACCTTTCAATCTCACGTTTGCTCGACGTCGCTGTTGGCAACAGCCTTGTCCCTTTATATTTTTATAGTGCACGTCGAAAATTACAGTAAACATGCACAGTTTAGTATTGACATTAAACAGTGCATTTTGCGGGAAATATTGGTGTGCGTTAGAATGGCCGGGGAACAGTCGTATTTAGCACGCCAGTAGTGTCGAACCGTTGCTTCTCATTGCTTTCAAAGACGAGAGAGTTGCTTCTTTCATAATTTAGAATAAAAACAGCAATTTAGGTTCACCGGCCATACTGACGTCAGAATGACCGGTGAACATAGCGTAGCGTAATAACTATGCAGAATAGCTGAATTTCCAAATACCAAAGATTGCTTCTCAGTTGCTTCCTACGTTATTCGTAAACTTATACCATACAGACTTTTACAAAAACAAACTTACCTTAAAAGTTTAATCAAGCGCGTATTTAAAACATAAGAGCAAATTGTGGGTTAAAAATGTTGATAACTACCTTCCGATAGTTTTATGGGTTATTTCTATAATGACGGTAGATTGATTATTTTTGTATTAGTATATTTTGTGCCAGACATTATTTTGCGGTGTGGTTATTTTACTTGTGCTGATAATAAATGGACTTTGATTGTGAAATAATTGTTTTATAATGGAACAAGGAAGGAAGTGTGAAAAATATGTGAAAATATACTAATACTAAAATAGTCAATCTACCGTCATTATAGTAACTCATAAAAATATCGGAGGGTAGTTATCAATATTTTAACCCACAATTTGCTCTTATATTCTAAATACGCACTTGATTAAACTTTTACGGTAAGTTTGTTTTTATAAATGTCTTTATGGTATAAGTTTACGAATAACGTAGGAAGCAACTGAGAAGCAATCTTTGATATTTGAAAATTTCAGCTATTCTGCATAGTTATTACGCTACGCTATGTTCACCGGCCATCTTGACGTCAGATTCACCGGTGAACCTAAAATGTTGTTTTTATTGTTAATTATGAAGAAAGCAACTTTCTCGTCTTTGGAAACAATGGGAAGCAACTTGGAAGCAATGTTTCGACACTATTTGAGAGCTAAATACGACTGTTTACCGGCCATTCTGATGCACACGAAGATGTGTGTTAAAAAAGTGGAATAAAGTATTTTGACTAAATTATCATTTTCCTTGGCCACGTCCCATATACATATATATGGAATTGCGACCGATACCATTCGATGGACTCCATGTTTTTTGCCACTTCTATTTGTTAAAAAATATATATTTATACGCTACAACACTATACAAACTATTTATGTTCGGAGTTGCCACAGTAACGAATTACAATAAAATGAACGTTATTTTTTATTTACTAGTACTATGTTTTAATAAATATATATCGATACACTATTACTATCAACTCACAAACAATTTAATCATGTTTGGAGTACCCGCAGTGACCGCTGACCATTAGATGGACTGCATTTTATTTGCTATTTCTGTGCCATAAAAAAGATATATCTACACACTATTACTAGTTAAGTGCATTTCTAAGTATCTCGGGTGAGGTCATGGCGGTGTTCAGTGGCGGCCTCAGTGGCAAAAGCGGTCGCCTCTTGCACACAGCTGAACTAAATTGCCAAGATTTATTGGCTGCACAGAAGCTGAAGCAATAAACTACTGGACAAATCGATAGGATCCATTTACAGTATAACGTGCGGATAACAAATAAACGAAAATGAAGTAGATATCTTGCTTTTTACAATTGTTAATATTGTAGGCCGTTTAAGATCGTATGAGGTTATAAATTTGTAGTGCAAATGTCAAATTGATTTGAAACTTTTGACGTTTTATGTTCAGGAATTAAACTTCAAAAATAAAAGGTGGTAGAGCCGTTAGCGCTCGCCCGGGGCGGCACTACCGCCACCCTCATAACCCGCTGTCAAGCAACATGTTCTTCATGTATTGTGTTTCGGTTGGGCAGGTGTGGTTGCCGGATACACATTATTGGAGGCGACCATCTTAGTCCTCAAGAGTAGGAACGCATCCACCCTTAAATAGAACTTCTGTTCGTTTTGAGATTGGTCGTGGTTGTCCATGGGCTGCAGTGACCACTTAACGTCAGGTGGCCTGCATGCCCGCTTCTTACTCTTTCAAAATTAAAAAAAAAAATAAGGATTTTTATAAACAGGTATAGAATTTTATAAAGAAGTTATTTTAACAAAATTGCGGTCGAAATCGTGAAGTATAACTCATGCAATATAAGAAACTTACAATTATTTTATAATTTATAAGCAATATGATATCTATCGGTTTATGGAACACGAAACTAAAAGAAAGCATGGAACTGATCAAGAAATTATTATCATCACGAAAGATAAAAATAGGAAAATACAGCTTTTCTCTTTCGTGATTATCGCAAAATTACTAGATATTAACACCAAATTAAAACTAAAATTGATGTACTATAAGACGAAGTGACCGCATATTATTTATCATCTATAGGTTTAAATTAACTGATTATTAATTCCACGATCTATTGTTCAATACTATCTGTAATTGAAATATAGAATCGAAAAGCAATACGAGTAACTACATGAATAGATTTTCTTTTCTCAATCCGACATAAGGCTTTCTATTCTGCCATTTGTAATTCGACGTACCGTGAAGCTCGGGACGGAAGCTCGAAGATTGGATTTGTGTATTCCTTTTCTAAAAACAAACGGATTTTGTGTTTATTCTCTCAGGTCTCAAGTAGTGAACGTGGACGAATTATGTGCTTATCAAAATAAAATAAAAAACTTTACTTTACTTTTTTTACTAAATTGAAACAGCTATCCAGTGCAATCTAACTAATAGTAAGTAGTCAATACACCCATGGATATTTTTAACCAACTCCATATACAACAGCAACGCCAATTGCTACCCTCCATGACCGACTCAGATGCTCGGCTCATTAGTAATTAATCTCATAATAGGTTTTTGCTCCTAGCGTAAGTCAAATGTATGTTGAACAATCAGTTGAAAAGTACAATATTTTAAAAGTTACATAAGCGATTATACGCAAAAGCTATGTGTTACATTTATATATAACACGTTTTTACGTTTACGTTATTTACGTTTGTACACAAGAAACCACAGCCTTCCACAGAAACTAAAGAATTTCTTCACGTTAAAAATGGGTCTGGAGATGGATCCATCCAAGCGATTCATACGTATCCTACCACCTTGCAAATTTTTCACTTGTTTTATATAAACTTGCAGAATTACATATTTCAAAATAAATTCACAAAGAAATAAATTACTCGAATGAATATTGAACATCAGGTGTTCGAAATTGTGTACCGTTTTTTCTTTTTGTATAAACTCATAATGTGTACGACCTTTTTGGTCTTTTAGCTTTGTTTGGCAATGATAAGTGTAATATAAATGGTAAAACATATACAATACAATACAATACAATACAGCTCTAGAGATAACGCTGCCACACCCTTCTCTACCTAGAAACAATTCTTGTGTTTTTGTGTTTTTGTGTTTCTTGTGTTCTCGTGTTTGGGTGTACTTTATGCTCATAAGTGGTTGCTGCTTTGCTAATTCAATCTCATCCAAAAAAAAAAAAACTTTTCAAGACGGTAGAAATTTAAAGTTCGATGGAGGAGGTTCAAACACCACATGTATTACTGTTTGGTTTCGGTAGAAAATTTGGTCATTACTTACATATGAGGCGACCAACTTAATCTTTGTGAGTTGCAACGAATCTTTGATCAATTTCAGGTGGGACTTCTGTTCTAAATGTTAATGGCTATAGATGTCTTTGTGCGATAGAGACTACTTACCATTAGATAGACTACATATACGTTTGCTACGAGTACTTTCTATAAATAAAAATAAAATACAACAATATTCGTAATTCCGTTATCCCTTTCACGTATCGTAAGCCCTCTGGAGTGTATGTCGCGCGCATGTGAAATGATACTCATCACGTATTGCCGAAATAGGAATTTACGAGTATTATAATCTGCAGCAAGCACATCGGAATGAAACCCACGTGAATACCCACGTCAGTACTGCTAAAGCGATTGTGATGAAACAGAATATAATTTTAATTTAGCTTTTTGTCTATACTTATGGGGTTTGGAAACTATTCCATCGATTTAAACGATATATCAAATGAAGGACTTTTATTTAATTGAGAACATAGCTCTTGGGTAACGACCATAAACAATGTATGAAGATGATTGCGTATCGTATATGACTATTCAGAGTAATGTTTATTCCTTTTCGCAATGTTATTTTGGCTTTGTTGGCAATGTTACACTGTTATTACATGACCATTCGATCTTGTGGTTATTGACCCTAACTGCTAATACGGTGATGGTACGATTCCCATGGAGGATAAATATTTAATAATGACAAATAAAGTGTAATATATTATATTTAAGTATTTATTTACAAATAATTATCACCTGTCTGGTCACTGCTTTGCCTTCTTTAGCTAATTATCATAAACAAACATTCCACAATAAATTGAAAATGTGTATAAATGATCTCCTTCGATCATTTATTCATTTGTATCCGAAGACTAAGAGTACGAATTTTAGTGTATTACGAATTACGGTCCAGTTAAAGTTATAGACAATCGTATAAACAGTTTTATCGCTTGCAACTGTGATTTACTCCGTTTTATGAAGCAAATTAAAATTAACACAGCGATTAAATTTCTTTAGTTTAAAAGCAGATTATTTGAAATGACATCTCGGTATATTCAAATAAGCTGATTATTTTACTATTTACGATCACGGCAAACTATTCGATTACATTGTTATTTTAAAATATTATGTTAGAATAAATTGTATACATATTATTCTTCTTTAACGTTTTAAAATAGCTATATCTATAAAAAATACTAAAATGTGTCTATATTACTTATGTTAGAAATTATAATTATTAATGTATTAAGCAGCTTGGATAATTGATTATTGTACCGATAGATGTCACTGTTATTCACGTTCGTTGATAATTGCATTTATTTTAAAATCCGTTAT
>DWON01007371.1:0-12987 GCA_018251015.1 Phocides pigmalion okeechobee
TTTACACTTTTTCACTTAACTATCTTTGAGAGTACTAAAAACTATATCATCATACCAAATATTGTACAAATCCACAGTCTTATGTGGATTTTATTCTTCTTAGAAACTTCATTTGGCCGTACTGAAAAAAGACAGTTTTTCACTTCCGACTTTCTTAATTGCTGTCGTCGATATGTTGTTTTATTATTTATATCTATTAGATATGTATGTTACTTAAGTACATCATTTATCTTATAATTGTTTGCTGTATAATTTTTTAATTAGATTAGAAGAGAAAATATATTTTTTAACCAAATTGAAAAAAGGAGAATGTTCTGTCGATTTTTATGTATACATATATTGCCTCAGAACTCAGTCACTTAACTTATTTGGAAATATGAGTATCAAAAAGACCACAAGACTTACATCACAATGGAGATTTTATTAAATACTCAATAAGACAGAATAATGAGTTTAGCGATGGATTCAACTAACAACGCTCGAAAGAGAAAATAATTTCGCAGTCGAGTCATAAACATAAACAGGTTACAATGTTTAATAAAGTAATTAAAAAGCATAAATGACTCAAAAAATAAATGTAAATAAAACGTAATATTATAATATACACAAAAAATACATACATAAAAAAGACTAAATATTTAAATAGAGTACCTCTTACTTATATACGATAACAATATGTATTTTTAATACTCTCATCAAACTATATAATGAAAGGCCAAGTGCAAAATTATGATCGTATCATGTACAGAAAAGTAGAAAAAAACGATGCTTAAAAGTTTACATAAATATTTGTGTTCGAAATTCAATTTTCATTTCTGCCCTGCGTAAGTCCAATGCGGGAATGTGCAAGTTTTCTCCCTGTTATGGGTCAACAAACGTTTGTTTTTCGAATAGATGAGATTCACTAGCAGATAGCTTTTCTTAAGAGGAATAACTAAAACTACATTTAAAAAAACGCGAACAAAGTCGGGGCCACGACTGAAATTTATATAAAATCTTAAAATTGTTTTAGCAGAAAACATACTTTAGTTATAAAATCATAATAATAAACAGTCCGATAGTATAATTTATGGTAACAGGAAAGCCAATATTTTACATTGAAAGAGTCGCTTGCGGCTCGCGAGCCCCAAGTTGCCGACCCCTGCACTAGGCGATTCTTTTGCACACTTGCCAGGGCAAATTAATTTAGCTTTACTAGCTTTCTGGTAATGATAATATGTACCTATACGTATCCGCAATCTGCGATGAGATATGTGCTCTCCCAATAATTACCACTGTGATTAAACCCAAAGTTTGACTTTCATAGTGACATTTAATCTGAGCCATGATCTCATATACCCTGTAGTCTAACTCCCGTACAGTACCGTACACTATATTCCAATTTAGTCCAATTTAAATTTACAGAGAACCAAAACCGCTAAGGATGGCAAAATAGGGGATGACATTTTATATTAAAAGTACGTTTAAATAATAATTTGATGTATTTTAAGTATCTATGATATATCGTCGCCCTATTTCTTATTTTTTCAATCCACCAATGCTCGCACTAGAGATTTTTTTGCTTATTTTAAACACAAGGCTTTATGTCAGAAACTGTAGTACTTTTAATTATTCGCCAAAGCCCTATATGTGCGAATTTATTTTTATGGATAATTATAAATTACAATATATTTTTCATTTTTTCAGCAAATATGCACAAATTTAATTACGTACGCGGAGTTTGGACATCACTACAATGAAGTTATCATAAAGATATTTTAAAGGTGGGAGAACTATAGTTGAGTATTGTGAAGTGAATGCGTGATGTATGATTGCTAACATTGACATTAAATAGATTAATACTATTGAATTATTGACATTTATTTACTAGTTAATTGATTGACTGGCATTTGCTGATATTGTATTATTGAAATTGAAATTGAATTATTTTAATGTTTAATTTAATTAAATCTGACTCAATCTTGTTTTTAGTATAATTTATTGTTAAAAAAGGTTTTTGTTCTGTTAATATTTCTGTCATCCTATATTATTATACCGTCTTTACGTACTTAAGTAATTAGTGTAATTGGTGTATAACCGTACTAATTATTTCAATAATAAATAAATAAATAATAAATAAATAAATATCTTTGCGAATATAAATTGTTTTGATAATCTGTGACGCATACGTATTGTCACCGTATTTAAATGACAAATTAAAGTTCAACAATATTTATGTTAAAAAACATATATTAATAAGTAAATTATAATATTATAAAAAAAAAACCAATAGGGTTGACATCACCTAAGATGCCGACGCTAATCTAAAATTTGAAAAAACTGAGACTACTAATACTATAGACAATATCGATAACATCTGTTGAAACACGCAACGAACTCTATCGATAGTGCGGTTACTATCGATATTACTGGCAACAATAATAGTTGAAAGCCGATATTAGCAATACTACTGATAATATCAATTTTCGATGGTGTCGATGGTATTAAACTTCATCAATAGAATCGCTTGCGATTTTTGATACAAAACTATCGATAAGATTGTTAGGTCAAGATAATAACAACCCTATCAATATAGTAACTAATTTTCATAGTCATCTATTGATCCTTAGACTATCGACAGCCAGGCGGCAACTAACCAACCAACCAAACAACTGCGAGAACTAAATTTGTTTTTTAATTATTTCATTATTAACTACATCATTACTTGGACAGGTATGCAGATCATTAAACTTCTGCAATTAATATTTTGTACTGAGATTTTTTTTTTATATGAGAAGAGTAGCAAGCAAGCATGCAAACTACCTGGTGCTAAGTAGTCGCAGCCCATAGATATCCACTTACAACCATAAACACGACCGAAATCCTGTCTGAGCTTGAACGTAGGTGCGTTGCTACTCCTGAGGACTAAAATGGTCGCCTCGGTTCAAAGTGTAGCCGGCAACCGCACCTCTTCTACCGAAACACAAGTAATGCTTTGCGGCGGATTATGAGGGCGGCAGTGGTACGTCTCCGATCGAACTATAGTTCTCCCATCTATAAATTGTAAGTAATACTATTTATTTACATTGTTGGCAACGTGTAACACGCAATGGTTGATGGACAGTCAATTTAGGGCGACGCCAGACCGACGACTGTGTATTTTGATTCACGCGAATAAACACCAGGATGTTAACGCAACATTAGCTTATGAGACGAAGGATGTATGCAGACAGATTCATGATTTACATTTGAATTTGAATCAATAAAACGTTACAAAGTACACTACCACGGTGGTCGTACTCAATGTGAATTTTCACGACATTTGTCGAGTCGTGTGACAATAAATTCAGTTGTTTGCTCTACTTAACGTATTCTATTATAATATATTACATACTCATGTATTCTTTGTGTATTTGGCAACAATGATATGGCGAAGTTTTGTGGACCATCAGTGTTAAAAGCGTTATTTTTATGGAAATAGAAATCTAGACGGCAAATTAAGACGTATTTGGCCACAAGGGTTAAGCCACCATATTTACAGATTCTATTTCCTGCTATATAAATATTACGCCTTTGCATAAACAAATCATATATTATAAAAAAAAATACAGAATATATTTGCTTAAATATATGTTTAATATTTTAACGAAGTCATAGGTTAGTTAGTATTCGAGAGATTTTTTCGCCAGTATCGCCAGGAGAAACATGTTACACTCACTTTAAATTACATTAATATTAATATATACTAATGTAATAATATGATACGGTCCAAGATGTCCTTAATTGTTGTTTAGTAATAAAATGTTGTAAGCAGTAATAATTTATACGTTCATTAGGAAGTTATTTAATTTTTTTATTATCGCTTTGGATTTGGTTGTGTTTTAATGGAAGATATGAGTCACTTATGTCTTTATAAGACCACGTAAAAATCTAGCTAAATAAAACCTGAATAGCCTAGTTTATTTAATTAATATGTCTTGTTATTAATAAAAACTAGATGTAGTGTAAATTTATCATTTTATGGATTACTTCACAAACACTGTTACGAAAATCAATTTTAAACAAAACAGTTTATTAAAGTCTAGTTTTAATAATTAACAGAGACCATACAACTACAAGGCAAACACAGTTTAATCAAACATTAGTTACACGGAAAAGATATGCGAAATTATATGTGTATATAAATTATACACATAATTTTTAAAGTATAAATATATGTATATTTCAACCGTTCCTATTAAATTGTTAATTATTACATTGAAATAGGCAGGTTTTAGCAATTGTAACCGTTTTGGGAAAACTGTTTAAGATAGCATAAAAAACCTTGCAGTTCCATTTTATCAAACTAATAGTATTCTCAACAATTACAGATTTAACGCCTCTAAGCTATACTAATATCGTAAAACTTGGTGATGCGTGAATAACGTGAGAATACTTGAGAAATAACTTTCTAAAACATCCAAACTGACAGCCAGACAGTCGTACAAATAAATATTGATATATAATCAACAACTATGCGGTGTTGTAATAATTTATGACAAACCATAATCTGATCGAGAACATAATAACTCGACGAAACTCGTCTTATCGGGCGGCCTGATTCTGCTCTGGTAGGTACAACATTAAATCGTTTCCATTACTTTAAGTAGATTTCGATGTTTATGTCAAACGTAGCAGCGATAATACGACAATTTATTATATTTATACATTCAATCTAATGGGACTTAGGTCGACGGTTTAAAGTACATTTGTGCGATATTACTATCGGGTCACTTTTTATTGCTTTGCCATCTTCCCTTTAATTAATTATGGAACCTAATTAGTTGAAAGCATGACCCAATCTAACGTGGATAGATAGATCTACATATAGTACATTCACCACGGACTATTATTGCTTAGCTTGGATTAAATAGCCAAGTTCTGACAAAGTGAATTTTAATAATATTTCTATGTATATTACTTCTTTCAAAACGACCATAAATAAAATTGAAGAAATTTTATAGGATTTATAGCAACAATCAAACAAAATATTAGAATATCACATCTGTGTAAATATATAAGTTTACGTTATATTTTTTTATAATAAACTTTAGCCTTTACTCAATTTTTATTATTTAACCCTTCCATTACTTTCCCAAATTTTACAATGAATATGCTTAAATTTGGTACACCGAGTGCCGGTACCAAAGGTTTCGTTATAGTAATACATATATTATATTTCATGTTAGTTTACGACTCTACTAAAAGCTAATTAGGTAATAAAAAATAAAATTAAAACATAAAATCTTATCACCTTATTTTGATTACAGACGGAAAAATCTAATACGAAAGATTCGCAAGTTAATCATATGCCGGAAATTATACAAAGCATATCAATTTAAGTACTTAATTTACATTAATTTAACAAATGTATTAGCGATTAAATTAATATTTAATATCAACACATTTATACTAAGGCGCTTATATTTTATTAATTTTGGATGCGCATGATTTAAAACAGTCGGAAAGTTTTATATCATGTAGCGTAATTTTGCTACCTCAATGTTCGGTGTTACATATTCTATTTAAAAAATCTTACATTCAAATAACAAAAACCTGTCCATCTAAGCAGATTTCACTTAAATTGCTAAGGCTTGTCACGAATTTCATACAAACTACAACTTTTATTATTTCAAAAGGTCGGAGAACTATAGTTCGACCGGGAATGTACCACCGCTACCATCGCATTATTTGTGTTTCGGTTGGAGAGTTGCGGTTGCTGACTTGACTTAGCGAGGCGACCATCTTAGTCCTCAAAAGTAGCAACGCATCTACGTTCGAGCTCAGGCAGGATTTCGCTCGCGTTTGTGGTTGTATGTAGATGTCTATGGGCTGCGACTACTTAACATCCGTCGCTTTGCATGTTCGTTTGCTATTCTTTTCACATAATATACAAAGTTATTAGCTATTTTGAAACAAACAAATAAACTTATTATTTCATAAGATTACAAAATGACAGCATTGGATAATTTCCTTAATACAACTGATAAATATGAAATAAATATGCAATTTCAGACATGTTCACTATTTGAAAAATTTGTATATTTGGAAATAATTGAAACTCTATATATACGAATATTTACATATTTATATTTTATCTTCATTAATTGTGGTTTCTCGATGTAACGTTTAGATTAATTTTATGTAAGTAAATAGTTCTTGCTTAATATATTCTACAAAATGCAATTGCATTAACGATAAAAGATTACATATCAGTACTTTTTAATACTAACAAACGTTAAGCGCCTTATTGTGGGTTTTCATACGACTTTCCCTCCCAACAAAACAACATCTGAGATCCCTTTTAATACGATAATGTGCCTCTATCTTGCGTCTGCAGTCACACACGCGACCCTCGTGTGCTAATTGAATTTAAGGAATAAAATCCAATCGCCCCGATTCTTTATTATTCAAGATCCAATTTGGATAAGGTCTGATCGGTCCGGGGGAGGGGTCGGAGGGGCAGTCGAGAATAAAATTGGATTTGTCACTCAAAACATAAGACTGTCTGAAATTTTGCTAAAGAAAGTGTTATATGCAAAATTAAAGCAACTATAAAATATTAAAGTGAGATTAAAATTTGATGTCGGCCACCATTGTTGTTTAAATAATTTTAAGTTCCAAATTACTGCACTTGGAACTTAAGGTATTTTTAAACACACGTACCTATTACAAAGCAATATAAAAGTAATTTAATGTTTTGAAAGATAACCAAAAAGTTAAATTACTACAATAAATCTACAAAATTTGTTGTTATTTAAGATTTTTAAAAGCAAACACACATTTATGGGGAAAATGATTTACTGTTTGGAATAAGAGACAATAATAAACGCATTAACCTCTTCTGTTAAAGCATATTGAAAATGATTACTTACCAAAACAGAGATTTAAAAGTGAAGAGTTGAAAAATAGCTGAGTAAGTAGGTAGCTAGATGAATATAAAACGATCATTGAAAGCACGGAAATTAAATAGCCGCTTATATCCGGCCGTGAAGTGTGCCGGCTGCCGGCGTCAGACACTGCAACAACCTGAACCCGTCGCTTCGACTCTACGTACACCTATAATATAGGTAAAGTACATAATTATTTTATACAAATGAATAAAATAGTGTAGAACTGTGAAATTCTAAAACAACTGCATATTTCTATTCGTTTTATTGCCTGTGATTATTTATGCGGTTCTAAAACTGAATGTATTTTATGACCGCATATCTAGGTTGATCTTGGGAAAAGGTAAACAGATTTTGAAAAGATTTTCGTTGCACCCGTTTAATCTCGAGGGAGGTTGGTAAAAAGGTGTTCATGTTGATACGGTTGGTGTCATACACGAAAGGCCACTTTTTACATACGTTTGTGTATAGTTTATATTTTAAAGAAGGGAGAACTTTAGTTCGACCGGGGAGGTACCACCGCCGCCCTCATAATCCGTCCTAAAGCATTACTTGTATTTCGGTTGGAGAGTTGCAGTTGCCGGCTACACTTTGAAGATAGGCGAACATCTTAGTCCTCAGGAGTAGCAACGCATATATACAAGCTCAGATTCCTATCTGAGCTTGTATATATGCGAAATCCTTTCGGTCGTGTTTGTGGTTGGTTGTACGTGGAAGTCTACGGGCTGCGACTACTTAACATCAGGTAGTTTGCATTCTCGTGCTACTCTTCTCACAATAAAAAAGTTTTAGTATGCAATACTAACATATAACTAGATGAATATCAAACGACCATTGGAAGTGGAGAAATTAAATAACCACTTATATCCGGCGATGAAACATGACGGGTGCGGACTTTGGACACTGAAACAGCGAATCCAATGCTTCGTCTCTACATACTTCTGACTATTGTAGGTATACCGAACAGATACATGTACACAAAAAAGAAACATACAACGTTTTATAGATGTTATAACAACTGTAGCTGTTACAGGCCGAAATAAAGACCTACTTCGTGGATGCCATGGACATACACAGGTATACAAATACCCAGACCCACAGCAGAAATGTAAATTCGTCATAAAGATCTCCGGCTGGTCTGAGCCGAACTCGAAACACTGCATAGCAGAACGGTAGAACGCGGTAGGACCACCAGTGTCGTGGCGTCCATCCATTATTGCGAAAATAAAATTGAAGTGCGATATTCATACTTTCTGTTCCTATGCACTTGTATTTTATATTTGTTACAAATTTGAAACGCAATCATTGAAGTCTTTAACATATTATGCAATCCACTTATTATTTTGGGGATGAAAGGGTAAATGGTAGTGTACAGTGTTAAATTTGGCTACTACATAGAATTTTTTAATTTCGTTCTCAATCAAAATAATCTTGAGTACATAAATAAATTATAATACTCTTTTATAACAAATGCTTTAAACATTATTCTTAACAGAACATTTTTTATTTAACAGTGATACAACTAGTTATAACTCAATATAATTAATAGACTTTAATAAGTTTAACATCAGAATAAAGTGTCAAACAAAATTAATTACATTTATTGTGTGTGTGTGTGTGTGTGTGTGTGTGTGTGTGTGTGTGTGTGTGTGTTGGGTGGGTGGGTGTGTGCGTGATTGTGTTTGTGTGTGTATGTGTTTTGTGTGTATACATATATGCATTGACTCCTACTACAAAAACAAACGAGTAACGTCATTATAATAGGCGGATGACATGCTTAATTATCTATTTTACCCCTTTTACATTACCTTTAATATTTTTATCACAACCAAAAATATAATTATTATCGTTTTGATTTATAGACAATGCATTAAACGGCGGTCGTGTTAATTTATCTACACATATGTTATCAGCTGTAAAATATACAAGTTTAATGAATGATTGTTATCTGAATACGTATATGGTTAGGCAACTACCATTTACGATAGGGCTGCCACCGCATATTTAAATAGTTTATTATCTAATATGTTTGATTACTTATTGAATCAATTTTGTACTTTATTTTATTTAAAAAATATAAATTCTCAGGCTTGATCTTTGAATTTATTTATTTATTATTGTTGATTCAAAAGCATTTGTACTGCTCACTTAGAGAGTTGCCTATTATATAAAAAAATTGTGATAATTTTCCAGTAAAATTTGGGTCCAAGTAATGACGCACAAGCGTCAGCGTAATACGAGAGTAATTACCAAAGGACCTTTAAAATTACTAATATTGGACAAATCAAATACTTTTCGCGTTCAGGCTTCTTAGTTCTGATGCTGTAGACATATAGCCCCTCATAAATCATAGCAGTTTATTCTCTTCTACTTTTAATTATGAAACTAATTATAGTAAAAACCTAACCTACACAATCTAAAGGGAGTTCGTGCCCATTCGGCATGATTTCAAGAACACTAGCTGCATTCCCGCGCTAAATAGCAATCGCAATTCTAATTTAGTAACAAAAATATTTTTAAAATTTGTCTTTTCTTTTCAATCTGTTCTTTCAAAAATGTTGATATTACATAGACATTACAATAACTACCAGTAGGATTAAGGAATCGAATAGGGAGTTCTATGCGTTCGCAGAACTGATGCCTAAGCCTAATCATTCTAGGATTTCATTTTTAAATTACCATTATTACTCAGTTTGAGTCAAATATAAACTGCTTCACAATTTCTCTTAGACATTAAATGAATGAGTTAGAAACAAGCGCCAGGTATTACCGCTAAGCATACAGATTAAATTATGCGTGTATGCTATTGTTTAAATTATAATATAATATTATATTATATATATTTACATACATACAGATAGCTGACCAAGAGTTATCATATGATCGTAATCTCATATCATAACTCATAACATAAAACGACGCTACCCATTTAAAAATACTTACAATAATTATAAGTGTAAATGCTCGATTTTGTGATAAAATTAGACACGTACGTGAGTACGCGTAGTTTGACGTAATGAAAAGAGTTTAAACGGGCATAGATTGTTAATGAGCATAAGCTGTAATCGCGGTGGGCAGGTGCTCTTGAGAAATCAGGCCCTATTATAAGTAATGACGATGAGTAAACATTTTAGAGGAAAGCGCTCCTGTTAGTGTTGGCGAGCCAATTAGAAGTGTTAGGGGGTAGTACACCCGGCCGTGCGGATTCGCACCCCCACGCCCTCGCTTGTCCAATTAAACTCACGCCCGCCGCCCGACGACGTACTGCCGCCGGAACCGAGTACCTTCACGTAATTGTGTAAGCCACTTCTAAACAAACCTCCACTTTTTTGCACCGCTGCAGATAACAATGGAATCATGTCAGACACCGCAAGAACCCCTCATTCTCTGTAACTATTGAGTTGTTAATTAAAATTCCACAATTTTATAGCTCGGTATTCACCGAATAAACGTAACCGGTATTCCGAGTGGATAAAGGCTATTTCGTGTCGATTCGAGCGCCGCGATCTGTGCCGATGTTGCTCGTTGTTTAATTACAACAATAGTGGCCCCTAATGAGAGTTTGTGCTAATAAGCGCTGCAGAATGTAATCAACATGCCTCGTCGCTCTAATGAGCCGAGTTCCTGGCAAAAACAAGCAGCGTCGACATTTTACTGAAGATTAATTAGGCGTTCTGCCTATACAGGGACTCGGTGCCGAGCGCACCGGAAACCCTGTATTTCTAACTTGCTGCTGATTAACATGTTGCTTAGTAGGTGGCATACTTTGTACAAATGTCTCGCATGCATTATTAACGATTGCTGGAAGAAAAAAGTATCCTCGAACACCAATCATTAAGTACAGGACAGGTACTCGATAACGTGAAGGCACTTCAACGAGCCTTTTAACTTAAGTTTAACAAGCAGAAGTCTTTTTAAGTAATTTCTATTGACAACAAAGTACAGACCTGTAAACGTCGTTAACTTAAATAAGCACGTTTGATTACGTCGTAGCTAGCTACCCCATTAAAACTTAACGAGGGGCAACCCCGGAGAAAATAACTAACCCAATTTCCCTTTGCCGGGAAATCATTAAAAGTCTTAAAAGGGTCTTTTCATATATTTTTTTAGCCCGGAGCGTACGTGCAAATAAACACATTTTTACATACTCGAACAAACAATTCTCCTAACGAGGCGGGAGCGTAACGAGCGCGCACAGGCAACGGTGTCCAGCCTCCGCCCGCGCCTCGCTCTCGCTAATTGGAAGGATACGCCCGGAAATGTGTCTCGTTACCCGCTGCCTCGATGCCTCGCTGCCGGGGCCGCTGCCGCTGCCTCTCTGTTCTGCTCGCCGATACCTTGATACCCCGATACACCTCGGATTTATCACTTCCATACATCCAAATTGACACCCGCAACCCTCTCCGCGTCACGTGCCAGCGCTCACCCGCAACCAATTTGTACAACACATTTATAATGAAAAACAACCCGAAGCACTTATCTTACCCACGTACATAGTTATAGTGATTGCACAATGAGAGTTATCATATAGCAAAAACAAAAAAGTAACCTCTACCAGCAGTGATAATAAATTAGCGATTAGATTTTCCAATTACCCCGTTGTTTGTATTCACTGTTTAATTAATGGATATGTGCTGTATTAGTGTCGGATACAATCTGATTCCAGTCCCGTCGGTAATTACCGACGACTACAAAATACATCGAATTCCGCGTAATTGCTGAGAATATTACGGCAGTGAACTTAATTGTTCTCGACTTAATTAATTAAGCTTTTGTTTCAAACTAACAGCAAAGTGTAGAGTTGGCAATTCTAAATTGGATCTTGTAATTACCTTACCCTCTCTTGTGCAGAAACTGTCTACTTTCAATTATAGGAGAAGCTTAGTTAATGAAATCAATTAAATTGGGACACAATGCGAAGCCATCTCTGTACTTATACATAGTAATTGTGTATTATAAACTAATTAATTTAGCCATTATTCATTAGAATCTATATACATAAAATATTCGTAGTTGTTAAGATGTACAATAATAGTGGATGGCTAATTACGTTGAAACTAGATCAACGCAAGCGCACTTGTATTTGTGCGGTTAATTTCTTCTACTTGCTGACTCATTGCTTGATTTATGTTTTTTCATAACTTTCCAGAATAATAAGATTACAAAATTGCACATATTTTTCACATTAAATACGAAAGTTGTAAGGGGTGAATAGTTTCAGGGATCAATTGCCAAATACTATGGATCTCTTAACATATTATCATCAAACTATAATTGTAATGGCTGGTTCTCTTACAATAAAATTTGTTAACATTATTGTCCTCCAGTAGTCAAGATGGAGTAATATTTAGATATCTGACGTCTTCAAAAATTTTCTCATAATTTATTTTCTTAATTATTGCCCAAAAGAGGATACCGTTATTAAAAAAAAAACCTGTCGAATATGGATCGCCTGCATAAGAGACTGTGTTTGGCTCCACCAGAACAAGTAGGTTATCATCATAATCATTATCATATGTGTACTTCCTGGAAATTCTTTCCATAACATTGTCAATAAGGTTAATTAAATGTCAAACCAACAACAAAAAACTGTTCCAATTAAACATTATGTTCACTGGTCTATTATAGTATAATTACAGCAATGTAATCCTTATCATTTTAATTACTTTGTTTCAAGATTTAATTAATTCATGTGAACTTTTAATTAATGACTAACAGATAATAAGTAATAACTTTAGTCTCGCTGTGAAAGTAATTATAATTAAAAAACATGTACAGAGTGACGAAGGTTGGTAGTTAATAATTTAATATATTTTGTACGACGCATAAAATTTTATATGAATCATTTTTTTCTGTTCATAGTACCAATTTTTTCCAATTTAATCAGTGTCGAATTTTCAGGACACCGCTTTCACTACTCATATGGAGTGATAAACGTAATGAAGTGAAAAAAGTAGCTGTTTTTTTATAACCATGGGATATTTTAGTAAAATCAAAAATCTAAATCAAAATATTTTTATTCAAAGTAGATTCTTTACAGAATTCTTTTTGAACGTCAATAAACTACCACCGACTCGTA
>DWON01007372.1:0-12987 GCA_018251015.1 Phocides pigmalion okeechobee
GTTTTCTTGTGTTGTTTATTAATTAAAAGTTATTGGTACACCAGTGTTGTAAGTTAGCTGTTACACTTTCTTTACACATACTAGTACAGTAGTACAGTAGTACAGTAGTACAGTAGTACTTACATACTAGTACAGTATTATATACTCAAGAGTAGCAACACATCTCATACGATTAAAAATTGGATTTCAGTCGTCTTGAAATTTCATATAAATGTCCACGAGTTGCAGCTACTACTCTAGAACTAACTGATCTGTTTAATCAAACGCCTCAAAATAAGTATAACTTAAAAAAAGAAAACAAAAGTATGCTACTGGACTTGTAACCGGTGCTCTATATAAATGATGAGTGTGAGAGTCCGTCGAGGCCAGTAGACCCCGACCCTTTTATAACCCGCAATGATACTGCGGCCGCCTTTCACGGGATATTTATGTTAGGTCAGATTATAAATTATTCTTCCTCTCTTTTATTTAAGGTGAAAAATTATTTCATATGGCGGCCCGTGGCGCGTGACGCTAAAGGTGATATGCAGAAGAATCCAGGTCCAATTCCTGACCTAGCAATCCAAATAATGAATTAAAATTCTGGTTCTAGTTCTAATTAAAATAAATATTCAGTGTGTGTTCACTTCTTTTTAACACGCTTTTATTTATGTTAATTTTGCATACAGTCCACCAGATGGTAAGTGGTATATAGTATGATTCTCCCTGAAAATATACACAATGTAACTCTGTCTATGCGCCCTGCGTACACTCATAGGGTGCCGGGCCTGATCCTTGATTGAAATGAATTCAAAAAAGTATTTTGTTCAGCATAGATTCTTCACGGGATTCTTTTTGTACATTAACAAACTACAGCTGACTTATTAGTTGATATCGATTTAAGAAATTCAAGTCTTAGTATTTTAATTATCTTTACAAAAAAAGATTCAATTTTTAAGTTTAATCAATTTATATATAGAAATAAGCTTATAAAGGATATTTCTTCTAAAATTTTACTAAGTCTGTCTTCCATCTGATTAGGGGTCAGCAATTTGATCCAGAGTGAACCTTTTAACGCAGTACGACAAAATTAACTACCATTTCATTTCGACAAAACGTTACTGTTCTATTCGTAAAATCTTCTTACAAGCGCTACAAAATGCCATATTCTAAAATCTTGACCATTTCAAGTGGTAAGCTTCCGAGAAATCCAGATACAGTCTTACGTAATCTGCGAGTACACGGTTCTCCTAATGCTAAATATATAGACACGCCGCGGAAACGTAATGCAATTACTATTTAGGTGGCTGAGCTTATAAACGGAGGTCTTTAGCAAAAGTCGTGTGCAAACAGTGACCCGGAAGCCAATACCGAGCCGAAGCAGTTTTGCGAAAGTGCGCTTGATTATTTAAACTCAAGATTGCTACGCTTCCAGGCTTTGGACTATGAAGTAACCACGTAGCAGTTAAATTTGGTAACTAGACGATACCCACAACTTTGTGTGTGTTATTTATTATGTTAACCACACCACTTGCCCCACTTCTACGTGGCAAGAAAACATAACGGAACGCGTAATGCTTATAAAATCGTAGTTTCATTGAACTTACAAACTTGGTTGTAAATGAAGATATCGTGATATTTTTCGATAAAAACCAAGTGTATTTTTATGTGAGGAGATTACTGAACGATGGCATCTGATGTATAAAAATCGCTGCAGCCCAAGGACATCCACATACAAGAATAAATAGAACCAAGGTTCTATCTAAGCTCAGGTAGTGCGTAGATACGTCGCTACTACTGTGGACAAAAATGACTGCCTCGTTTATAAGTGTAGCCACAAATCGCACATCTCTAACCAAATTACAAAAACTGCTTTTACATGGATAACGGTAGTACCTCCGCGTTCGAACTATAATTCTACTACCTGTCTAAACAGTTCCTATCGTTGACTTTAACAATGTAGAATAAAATAAATAAAAGAAAATGAATGCACGAGTTGTTGAAACAGATATAAACTTAATATGTACTAAGTGGTACTCAATACAAACAGCAGAACATAGGAACCCTTTGAGATATTATAATAACGAAGCTGTTTGCAAGCAGATTTCCAGATAACTCGATTTCCGGAATCAAGCCAAAGAGCCTGTGCTTGTGTGCTGGAATTGAAACCAAAATTGCTTTACAATTTAGTTCTGGTATTACATTTTCGTGTCGTTTTTGATCCCCGATTAACACAATATATCTCTTACTAGCTTCTATTCCCAGCTTTGCTTGCAGAAGTCGGTATAACAATAGATTTCAATATATTAAGCAGTGTACTTTTAGCCTATATTATTTTTATCGTATACTTAAAGTTAATCTATAAAAGAAATAAAAAGTCATAAACTTTTTAACACGCTTTTATATGCTTAGGTTGTATGTAAAGGAATCTTTGAGATTATTTTTATCGGTTTCTAGAAGTTTGATTAATTTGAAATTTTTCACACATATGAAGGACCGATGACAATGCAATAATATGAGAAAAGAATGAAAAATAAAGAATACTTAAAAAAACCACGCTTTTTCAGTTATCTATTGAAACCATGCACTCCACGCTTTTGTACATTGCAATTTTTTTTTTCCTTATTTATACTTTTTAGTTGTTTTTTTTTTTTTATAAAAGCGACTTTTTTTACTATTATTTTTATTTTCTATCTTACTCGCTTAAAAACTTTCAAGCTCTATTTACCTCCATAAGAGTGTGATTTTTTTAACTTCTTTTCTGAACGTTCAAAGAATAAATGACGGTGGTATCTTAATCGTATAAATTAAACCTGACAAAATCAGCAACGAAAGTGTTCCACGATTTGTATTTAACCCAGCATTTTGGCCTGTCAAAATTTTACGACGATATTTTTACTAGTAAACTATAATTTCGAAATTTTACACGACATTAAATTCCGCAAATAATAAATGGACGTGCAATTTATGTTAAGTAGCCTTATTTAATATTTCTAGTATAAATTATAAAAAGTAAAAATGTGCTTGCTAAGTAATAATTCGCTGAACAAGAAAATACTCCCAATGAAATATCAAGATCTATCGTAAATAAAATAATTTTCAGGGGAATTTGTTATATTTAATAATACCTGTCTTCATCTAATGAATTGAGATAACTGTTGACGACTATGGCGAAATATATAAACAAACCTGAAAAAAACAGATTTTGATTAAAATGCAGTATCAAAAGCCCTTAGTTTACCTAAGTAAAATACTTTAGTACTAATTTATTTTTAAAATCACTTAGAAACAATCCGCAACCACTATTAATAACGGTATATAATAATAATCATCATTTATTTTACACATAGTCCATAATGTGTTAGTAATTACAGTGTAGCGACTTTCCGCTACTCGACAAGAGATGGCGCCACACGATCCTGAATCACGCTATCGAGTTTTCTAAATATGCTGCATATATAAAAAAACTCTGAAATGAGCAGCACGGCCGCTCCCCAGGCAACAGAACTCACCTGGAGAAAGATCTCCCGTTACCAAATTGGTGACCACGACGTGATTTAAACACGCAACGTTCGCCAAACATGCATGTTACATGTGTATATCAGTACAATCAATCATGTACTATACCATAAAATCATTATTGCATTTTAGAAGGTTGTAGCGCATTGTTGTAAAGTAGTTATTAACAATAACCTTATTTAACACCAGATACTATTACATTAAATAACTACAATTGTTACATAGAAAATAAACATACCTTGGTACGCAATTCCCAATAACATTGTGATAACTGCTGTCCAATAATACTTCGTACTGAAGCATATGAACACCTTCGAGCTAAAGAGTAAGCAGTAGAGAGTGAGTATTGATAGGTGAGAGATGTACCACATGGAGCATATAAAGGCCCTGCTCTTTATCTATAGATAAATATAAAACATGAGATGAAGATGTTTAACAACGTAGGTTTCTATAAGGTCACAGATAGTTCAACGAATGCCTAAACCGCAAACCCCACTTCTGCTTTACAACGTCAAAGCGTTGAAGTTATAGGGATAAGTCATATTTACTATTTGAAGCCAATTTAATTCTTAAGTGTAGCAAAACACTCTGACGGATTTCGGGTAAGAACCCTATTCTATATGCTTACAAATTTACAGTGGAACGATGTGGAAAATTTTCAAAATTGCAGAAAATATTATTTCCTACTTCCTTTCCTGCTTTCAAAGCAATGATAATTAACCTCTAGATAACTAATGTAATGTTTGGTTAAACTTGTTTGACTATCCATCGCTCAGTCTTAAAAAAACGATTGTCTAATATAGGTCACGCTGGGTGAATTACTTCCCAGATTTGTGGTATATCTCTGGCTATCTCTTAGATTTAGTCCCTGAGTACTACTGAGTACGGATTACCCACTTGCAATATCCTCAGAGCATTGCGTTGCATTATTATTCGAGACGAACAACACACAGATTACAATTCCTTCATATCAGTAACTATTATCTTACATTACATTTACGTTATATTCGTAAGTTAAATACACGCAATACCTTGTAAACCTGCCAAAGTAGGAGAAGTGAGATTACTATTTGGTAGCATGAAATGGCGGTGGAAACCAGTGAGAATACCAGGTTAACAGCAACTACCGGCTGATTATTGTACTCATAATTGCTCCCCGCCATGGAAGCGACGAACCCAATTGACGTCAGCAACACTATAGTTGATATAACCTGACAAATTAACAAAACAAAGATTGTTATAAGTGGGAGAACTTATTTAAATGTAAAAGAACGTCCCATTTTTTTAAGTGACAAGAGTAGCAAACGAGCATACAAACCACCCGATGATAAGTAGTCGCAGCTCATAGACATCCATGTACAATCACAAATATGACCGAAATCCTATCTGAGCTCGAACATAGATGCGTAGCTACTCCTGCGGACTAAGATGGTCGCCTCGCTTCAAAATGTATCCAACAACTGCATCTCTCCAACCGAAACACAAGTAATGCTTTACGGCGGATCATGAGAGCGGCGTTAGTACCTCTCCGGTCGAACTATAGTTCTCCCACCTTTAGATTGTTGTCAATTGATATAACATGACAATTGATGTTAAATAGACTTAGCAGCCCATGGAAATCTACATTTAACTTCAAATAGGATTGAAATCTTTTCTGCCGCCCCTATAATCCGTAATCAAACAATTGTCATGTTGATATGTGTTGCCAGCCTGATGTTTTTTTTTATCCTGAGAGGAAATTTATATCCAGCAGTAGGACAGTTCATTCATGAACAAAACAATTTCTTCACAATATATTAGGAGACTAATAAAGAACTTTACCATCACTGAAACTACAGCGATAAACAAGTCGAATAAGATATAAATAAATTTGTAAATATTTAATATTAAAAAGAAAGAGAACAAAATGCAACAAAAGACAGCCGTCTCGACACAAGCACTAAAGTCTGGATTTTGTGGAATTCCACTAGCATTTACATACTCTAGTGCTACGAGATCCCAAATGCACTGAGTTTTCTTACAAGTGTTGCGATTGCCACGAAAACCACGCCTTGCCAAAGATTACGGCCACACACGCTCTCGACGCCACAACAATTGAATTTTGGCTTCATATCCACGTAAAAACATATATATCAAAACAGTATATTCAAGTAGACAAAACACATTTTATTATTTGACAGTACCCTTGACATTACATTGACAATAGAAAATACAGTATATGGTAGATATTGACAAAATGGCGCAATGAAATGATGAAAATGACAGCAAGCGATGACATTGCTGTTCAATTAGGTTTTTGTTATTTATTTTTATATATATGTTTTTTATGTGAGATGAGTAGCAAACGAGCATGCCTAACCACTTGATGTTAAGTAGTCGCAGCCGATAGACATCCACATACAACCACAAAGACGACCGAATCCTATCTGAGCTCGAAGGTAAATACGTTGCTACTCCTGAGGATTAAAATGGTCGTCTCGCTTCAAAGTGTAACCGGCAATCGCACCTCTCCAACTCAAACACAAATAATGCTTTACGGCGGATTATGAGGGCGGGGATGGTACCTTCTCGATCGAACTACAGTTCTCCCATCTTTAAATATGAAGTAGCTACAGAATACGTATATAAGTACATATATGTCTTAGTAATGTTGGAAACCGATATAATTAGCAGTCATCAGGTGGTCAGAAGGTATCACGATAAATAATGTGGTTTGTTTCTATAAATATGAATATTAATATGTTCATATTGTGGTTTGTTATAATACGGTTAATTTATTTATTTCAATCATCTAGTCAATGTGGACTTCATACCAGAGTAAAAATAATCAAAGCATTATCTTCCAGTCAAACATCGGGCATTACCTAAAACTATTGATATAAAACGAGAAGAACATATTATATAGGAAATGTCTGTACATTCAATGACTACTGTCTGCTTCACTACATGTTTAAAAATTTAAGAATAATAAGAAATAAACCGATTACTTTGTGGTCACCATAATATGTGTCAAAATATAGTATTAAAATATTAGAGTAGAGAGTCTAGCCTCTCATTTGCGCAGATACATATTCAGACTGCATACCAATTTTCATCTCGATCTGTTAAGGAATTCTTGAACTATAAGGAAACCGACAGAAAATAAGACTAACAGACAATCAAATAGACGAAAAACACAGACAAAAATGACAAAATTGGAAGATTTCAGATCAATAAACCATGAAACTAATACTTAAAATGAAATTGGATACAACAGTTGTTTTTACAACACATACGCATTTATATAGAAGTATAAAAAGATGCGGTTCTGACATAATTACAAGCAGATCACATAAAGTAATATTTGTGAAAAATACGAATCATAAGTTAACATCACGGACTATTAATATTTACATTAATATTAAATACGTGGTGGTACAGTCAAAAAGCTGCATCCAGTTTACATTTAGCAACATTACTCGGAATATGTTGTAATCCGATCGTCCAAATACAGTAAATGTAATGTGAAATAAACACGGAATAACAAATATTTCTCATTTCTCTCGGGAATATTTGTGAAATTTTAAATGTTATTGCGCCTGGAAACGTATTCGTGTCAACCGTCACAAAGCCACGAGAAATGCGAATAAATACGCCAGTTCTCAACACAAAAATAAACGTTTTCTCACAAATAAACACGTTTTACGTTAGTTCACATGTTTACAACATTTTATATTCCTTAATGAAAATAAGAACGAGTTAGAACGTGGCTCAAGTAGTTAGTAACAGCGTGGTTGCGAACTGTGTTACTGCGAATCCAAGGGTAATTGTGTTAAGCTTTATATTGTTTAAATTCTAATTCATTATCAAGTATATAGACTTAATAAATGTTAAAGTTACCATGAAAAATAAACTAAACGTCTTTGAGTGTCCTGTCGACTAAGATTGGCCACAAAAAACTCCGTGCTCCATTTTTAAAATAAATAAGCATTGCAAACAGTACTTTACAAAGTCTATTGAAGAAAACAAGAAAAATAAATCGCACGATCCGTTTAGTGTGACAAATTAGATAAATATAAAGCTAATGAGCCTAAGAAATAACTGCAATAACATGAGTACTAATTCTATGTAATTGATTTTGAAATAAATGCGCTTCTAGAGTCGGGTTTTCCCACATACGAACGGAAATGATAGGCGTCAATTTACACTTAATTCCAAACCGCAATATAAGTGACCTCTTTTCACCACAAAGTGGTAAATATAAAATTCTAAATAATTAGCTAAAGCCGATTGGACGTTGATATATAATTATATATGTGACAATACAAATTAATTTTGAGAGTTTCTTAATATGTAAATTAAGTATAGGTAATAATAGGGAACAAAACAAAACAAAACTTTCTTCTAAACAATTTTCTTTAGATAAAGGACGTTAATTATGTTTAAACATTTTGCCACGTAACGTAAAATAACAACCACGTCTTGTTTGGAGAACTTTGTACGCATCCATCATTGGCATTCACACCAATTCTTGTCTAGAATAAGTTAATTGTAAAAATGTTTGTGTGTGATGCTGTCGATGTGTCAAAATAAAATAAAATAAATTTACGATAATGGGTACTCACGATTAACCCTTTTTAATTTTTACTTTAATTTTAATCTTTTCATTAAAAAACGTTAATCGTAAGTACCCGTTATATGATAAAATGTAGAAATTCCGCGATGTATCAATTCCGCGAAATTAATATCAGTTTAAATTCGTTTATTTCACGATAAATAAAAATGAATTGTATGTATTATGTCGTCTTATATGAAGGTAATTATTTGCAAATATATACCTCACAAGTTGACAAATTTGACGTAGTTATGACACCAGTGTAACTTGATCTACAACTTTATTAATTCATAAATTATGATATTTTATCATAACATTTAGATGACACCAATACCCATGCAAATTTCTCAGTGAAACATAAAATTTGCTTAGGGGTTCCATAAGGACGGCACCACAATTCCAAACCGAGTCACGTTTGTCATTTCGCGGCGATCAGTCGGCAGTGAATGTTCACACTCTATAAATTTTCAGTAACGCAGTGAGAAGATCCGCAGGGTTCATTTTGATAAATGGTTTTCTGATTTATTTCGATTTGAGTTTATGGATTCCCTACATCTTAATGAATTCCGATTCAGTGTACCTTCAGTAAGTTAAGATTTTATCCAAGAATATTATTTTTTTATTTTTTTATTATATTATTATATTTTATTATTTTTTATAGCTTTAAGCCTTATAAGGTATGTGTGTAACATTTTTCAAAATATGTTCGTTAAGGGCAATGCTGAATATTTTTACGATACGAAATAAGCAAACGAACAGTAGCTCCATCTGATGGTAAGTGATCATTAACGCTGGTGGACATCTATTATCAATACCATATTCACTTTTTTTATAAACTAGACTTTTCTTGTTTACTAAGATAATGGACTCATAATGAGCCGGCTAACATACCTATTGAACGCAACTTCACGCTAAAAATGAATGGAGCGATGGTACATGCCCAGTTGGACTGTGCAAGTTCCACATCCTACCCAGGTCTCTCCCATTTAAATGTGTATAGATTTGTTTACAAAGTCATAAGTGTATAATAGAAATATAAAGAAAAACTTTTGTTTTTTTAGCTAGTTTTCAATCACTATATTTTAATTTACAAAAAATATAGCCTATAAATCGTATGTATTATTAATATTTGACTATTTATTTCAAAGACAAATTTAATAATACTAAATAATAGAAGACGATTACAGATGTATTCAAATTTATATTAAGATTTTTCTGCCATGGAAGCGGCAACAGAAGAGTAATTTCATACGGAGGTTTTCGTCTCAGATCCCGTCAAAATGTATTAAAGCGATTTGTGTAAATAAATCCCTCTTTGATTTATCTCAGCCTCCGTTTATGGATTTCCTACTCTGCAATAAATTTTATTTAAGCTATGCTATGAAAGACCCCTAAAACCATGCCGATATAAAATACATATAAAAATACCAATATTTAACTTTTAATGTTAATTAAAAATAAAAATAAAATAATTTTATTTAAAAATAAAACTAATATAATAAATTTCAATGTGGTATAAAATTTCAATATACAGAAAGCAATTGGAGAAAATAATTCACTAGTCCAAGAATCAAGGTAAATTAACCACTAAATCAAGCAACGTCGGGCAAGGTCGAAATTTAGATTGCTGACCGGTACTGGCAATTTTATTCACGCCTCCGTGCATTGGAAAGCACATTAATCAGCAATTTAACTTTTTTGTCAAATCTTATGGACAGTTTGAAAACAACTAATCATCGCGTTGACCACTCATCCTTATTTTCACCAATATGCATATTGGAGCAGAATCATTTATTGTCTCTATCATCTATGTGAAGAGACTCATAGCATAGAAGAGAAACGTATAATAGGTTTCAACCATGTAAACCGTGCTCGAAGTTCCTATTAACAAAATTAAATTTTGTAGGTAGCAATTAAACATTATACAGAATGGATCCAACTTTTGCTTCTAGCAAGCATTCTAACTCATTAACTAGGCCAACACAGCATACATTGGCTTAATACGTTAGTCTATTAACAAATGCATCATCGATTTTTTCCTTTCACTGCATTTGTTTAGCTGAAGGTAAAAGTTGAAATCCATACGAAGCATCCGATGAGACGGAAAATCTATAGCAGGATTTATTTGTCATAGGTTCAAATTACTTACAGTAGTGAGGAAAAGATTGCATTTTCCATACATTTAAACAGCATCTTTAACAGAAATAAGGGATCTCTTATAAGACCTTATTGTTATTTGTCAGTTTACTCATCTATCTTGAATATTTTTTCCTTAACTAATTTTTAAGTTGAATTTGCTATAGAATGCTAAGATTTTTGGGTGGACCTTTAACGATATACAATATTGAAACTTCTAATTTAACAAAAACAAACAAATAATACAGTAATTTAGAGTCACATATTCTGATAACTCTTACACCAAATCGAAACGTATAGGATATTTCCCACGATATGATCCCACATCCATTTCCTATACTATAAAGTTTCGTGAGAATGTCTCATAACACATATCAGAAAAACAAAAAAAGAAAATATATGGGCACGGACTCCTTTAGATTATATAGGTTAGGCTTTTATTATAATTAGTTTTAAAGTTTTCATAAATGATTTTAAAAATAAATAAAAATTAAAAGAAGTAAATAAACATTGTTATGCATCGAACGCCTCGCAACCGATATCTTTTTAAAACCAAACTGACAAAAATCGAGACTCGATTCCCGGGATAGACGAACTATATACATAAACAATTAGGTTTCTACGGAATGGATTCGCGCCCTGAGCATTTAAGCATATATGAATATATAACGCGGATTTTTCATTTAAATCCCTAAAATTATTATGTACCATACTGCACTTGTATTACCTTCATAATAATATACCCAATTAGTACATATCTTCCATAACTTATTAAGATTGCTGCTGGTAGAAAAATATTAAGGGAACATAGTCATATATAGTCATGGTATTACAAATGTCATGGTAAAAATATATATAAAATGAAATCTATACCGGCTCACTTACAAATGACCTTCTTAGTCTTTGAGAGTGTTTAAGATGGTTTCTGTGATAGATTTTAAGTTACGTTCTTGTTCTATATGGACTTGGTTACTTACCATCAGATTACTGCATTCTTTATTATTGCTCAATTTATTTAAACATACAAATTTACTTACATATTAGTGAGCTCAGCGGACGATGTCCCGCTCTGTAAAAATTTATAAGTAATTTTTTGCAGAAAGTATGCCAGGTTCTACTGGATACAAGTTTAGAAATATCAGCTTTGCATACGATTCCAGTGCCACCTACTAGGTCCAAATCAGAATCTAAACCGTTCTTAGATTCACCTGAAGACTCGCAAAAAAATTCATTACAATCGGTCCAGTCGTTTAAAGGGAATTCAGTGGCATACACACGCTCAGAAGAACATAAAAATAAATATATGTTACAAAATCGTGAATTATATGTCAATGTCAACAAAATGTATAAAATATAAGCTTACTTGGAAGGTCAACCACAAAAATTTACAAAATTCATCACAATCACGACCAACGATATATCAATTGTCGGGAGGGACACATATTCCTTTCTACACCGCCCTATTTTCTCCAACGACCCTCGTAGTTTCAGCACAAACTAATCTGCATCCTTTCTTCGCGTTCCTAATCTGTCACTGTCTTATACTGACTTCGAAGGCTTGATTGCTCGTAACAATTGGATGTTTCGCCGACTTATATCCTACATCTTACCTTTAGAATGATAAAGAAAATCATGTTTTGGAAAAGGGGAACAATTTTTTTGCTGTTATAAATTAATAATCATTTATCGCAGGCTGTTAAAATTGCATATAATGCTGTATATAGTTTTCTTTATATTTTCGTTTGACAAAATGCAATTTGAATAGCTAATAAGAACTTAATTTTTTAATTTAAATTTATCTTATATAAAAAAAATGTAATACATAGGTCTTTATGATTCTGAAGGTGAAATATGGCACTTATAATTTTTATGGCTAACTTTAATTGCAGATCTTATACTATCCAAGTCTCAATATAATACAAGGGGAAGAATATACTCATTTAATTATGTCCTAAGCTTTATGGTGAACCGTAAGTAAAGTATAAAACATATGTGAGTCACGTAGTGTCATAGAGCCCAACGGACGCTAAGAGGACGCTGCCAGATATAAACCAAATAATAAATTCCATATTGAACAAGAACTCCTATCGAATGTATCATACATGCATGAGGACTTTGAGGACTGAGATGGAATCCCTCGTTTTAGAAATCTCCAATAAACACACAACATAAGATAGTAGAACCTACGCGGTTTAAAATGGGAATTTACCACGTTACTTACATTCGAAGCAACTCTCTCAGTGTTCACAAGTAGCAACACACGGTATCAATGATCTAGTTCAGACTGGATTCTTATTCTCTATGAAGTTGTTAATAGATGTTACATGGACAGTGACATCTTACTATTAGGTACACTGGAAGGTTTTCTATTGCAATTGCAATTCATTAAAAAAAAGTAAAATTATGATATCAGCTTTAAATTTCAATGTGTCCAAATGATTAATAATAAAAGTTTTAGACGATCCGCGTAGCGCAACGTAAATCATAGATCTGACACTCAGTGGAATCAAGGTTCGATTTCCATCCAAACAAATATCTGAATGACAAATTTAGAGTTCAGTATTGGCTCCGGGAATTTGTCTTGTATATCTAAGACACAGAGAATCGTAGTGTGGGCCTATGAGTGTAAAAAGTGTAACGTATTTCTTTTGTATAATATTCGAGCGCCTACTTAAACATTTAGCAATCGTATCAGATCTAAAAGTGGTAGAGCCGTTAGAGCTCGCCCGGGGCGGCACCACCACTACCCTCATAACCCG
>DWON01007373.1:0-12986 GCA_018251015.1 Phocides pigmalion okeechobee
TTTGAGATTGGACGTGGTTGTCCATGGGCTGCAGTGACCACTTAACATCAGGTGGCCTGCATGCCCGTTTCTTACTAATTCGCAATAAAAAATAAAGTCGACTACACTTATTTCTGGCATATAACAGCAGAGTATCTGCTGTGATCTGCCTTAAAAGATATGGTAAGGTGGATTATTTTAATACCGTTTATAAATTGGCTTGGCTACACACTACACATGGATTTTTTTTATTATAAATAGTCATCATTTTATCATTATCATCAGCATTACTGCTCTATGTCTACCCTGGGTCTTTGAAAACGACGTAGGGTATACCACATACTATCAGAGTAATTGCTCGTTTGTTGTTTGTTGATGTTTACTGAAAACTCTAACTGTCATCCTACATATATTTATGCCTTATATTACAGCCAGATCACAGCAGTGCATCTGCTGTGATCTGGTTTGAAAGATATGGCAAGGTTTATTAATTTTATTAACATTTATAAATTGACTTGGCTATACACTACATGTGGAAATTTTACATCTTATACTTATAGTCTGCATTTTTGTCATGTTCATCAACCATTGCTGCTCTATCTCTATACTGGGTCTTTGAGAACAGAATAAAGTATACAATATTCAATAATTCTGGGCATTTGTCCAATATCTGCAATTGTAAATAAATAGATATCAAACTGTTTTGACAACTTTACGGAAAACTGACAGTAAGTTGATAGGTGTAATATATATACCTTAGCAGCAGTGTTTTTGCTGCGATCTGGTTTGAAAAATATGGTAAGGTGAATTAATTTGTTTCCGTCCTAAGGAATAGCTACGGATGTGTAACCATATGCAGGTAAGATTTCTGATTTGGTTGGCATCAGTTGGATATGCCAATTGGTAGCAATCTTCTTGATACCAGGTGGGATGATTATTTCTTCGAGAGCCAACTCTAGACAAGTGTGGAAATCGAATCGTACGGCTTCTACTTTTAGTGTTAACGTTAACTCTCCACTTAACGTTAAAACTAAAAGTAGAAGCCGTACGATTTGATCGGGGTGGTACCGCCTCAACCATCTCTTGCGGTAGAAAGGTTTGCTTGCCACTTATAAATTAGACAACCATCACAGTCATTATCAATAGCAACGTATCTGTGATCGATTATAACGCTTTTTCTGAGGATTACAACACTACTGTGCATTTCTTGGCGTAACTTGCTTACGGCTCGTACATAGCTGTGTTGTAAGTATAAATATATATGGATTACGGGCGAACAAAAGTGCTGTGTTTACGTCGGCGCTACAAGACTGGGGGCGGACATTACGTCTGTGTATTCATAGATGATACACAGATGATAAAAATACAATATTACAGTAATTTGTCGGCGTATCTTCAATCTAATCAAATAAGCTCCAGCTTAAGGCTGCCTCCCGCAATACTGACCCGGTCATATACGTCCAAAACGCAGTGAAAGTGTTAAGTTTAATTATAATTTTGCACAGTAATAACACATTATTGCTTCGATAAATGTCACAAATTCAAGCCATAGGTATACTTATGGCTTGAATTATTTATTTATTTATTTATTTAACTTTAACACTGTCTTCGGCGCTCATTTATTACATGGAGTCAGCATTGCGGGAGGCGGTACTAAACTGGAGCTGTATTCTCTAGACTGAAGTTGCGCCGAGAATTCATTTAAATATTGTATTCTTTAGCATCTGTGTATCATATACGAATACACAGACGTAATGTTTGCCCCCAGTCTTGTAACGCCGACGTAAAAACAGCACTTTTGTTGCCCGTAATCCACACAGATTTGTACGTAGACCATAGGTGTGCTGGCGTTAGAAAATGGACGTTATTTCATAATCACAAACAAAGATATAAAATAAATATATTTGTATTCACATAAACGTCGTATTACATCAACGACGCAGGCGTGCAACGCCGCGGGCGAGAGCCAGTCGTAATATAAATATGCATTGCTCATTTAAATATTTACACAGCTGTCCACCGCTGCCATATACACAGTACACAGTATACAAAGTTACAAACAGATTTATTGTCGACTAGTTTTGCCCGCGGCTTCGCTCGCGTTAAAGCCTTTAAATAAATATCAACAATATTACAAACAGATTTATTGGCGATTAGTTTATACCCACGGCTTCGCTCGCGTTGAAGCCTTTAAATAAATATCAAAGACCATTTCAGCGAGTAATAAATAAAACAATAAACTAATATTTAACCTAAAAAAAAAAATTAGTATTGTTTGTAAGTGACACAACAAAATAACACGAAATATACAAAAAGTCAAGACAGCTGAAGCTATACTTAATAAGATATTAATTTGAAGCCAATTTTTTTTTGACAAATATATTTTTATTTAATAAAAGCATTCTATGTCTTTTTAATGCCTTTAAGAATTTGTGTACAAAGTTTCATGATAACCGGTTGAGTAGTTTGGCGTAACAAACAAACTTACATTCACATTTATAATATTAGTATGGAAGTATGGAATATACTTCAAATATCACGAAGTTATCCAATAATAAAAATTTTGCACAAAAACTGTCAAGAACTCCCCCCATGAACGTAGGCCGATTCCGTAATCGAGATAAAATAATCGATATATTCATAGACCTTTCGTCTATATCCTTACTTGCTACTTTACTTAGAGACTATATCTCTAAGTAAAGTAGCAGAGACGGTTTTTCCATGTGATTTTAGTGCTTATTAAATTGATATTCGTGCTTATAAATGAATCTTTAAGATCATACGTTTATAAGCACCTATTTATTTCACAGACCCAGGAATTCATAATGATAAAAAATGTAAACAACACAATAAAGAAACTTAACAGTACTCAAATACAAAGCATCACATCACTCAAACGATTCAAACTCATATAATATGTTACTTATGTCTCGAAATATTTCGACGCCGATTCGATTAAAACAATTTCCTTTAAATATACGAGCCGGATACACATTATTAGAGGCGACCATCTTAGTCCTACAGAGTAGTAACGCATCCGCGTCTATCCTTAGAACTTCTGTTCTATTTGAGATTGGACGTCGTTGTCCATAGGCTGCAGTGACCACTTAACATCAGGTAGCTTGCATGCCCGGTTCTTACTATTTCATAATAAAAAAAGCCAGAAACCATTATAGAAAAAACTAGGTAGACTAAAACATGTTATTAATATTATTATTGCAAAAGTTCAGCATATGGTCATGACGTCGATATTTCCGCATTCGATGAAATGTTATTCTATAAAATCGATTTGTTATTACGAAACAATCTGTGGTGAGATATTATTTTCGTAATTTCTATAAAAGCTGTGAATGCCAGTGCCGCCATACTTTTGTGTATTAAAAATGAATTGATGTGAACGTAGTTTTAGATCATAAAAAAAACATTCACTTACGAAGTCAATTTTATCACTCAACCGAGATTTTATTACATTATAAGAGAAATAACTTACCTGCAAATACCGATATAAATACTCTGACTGAATGTCGAGGATACAATGTAAAATCAGTACATCGGCTTCGAGCGCCATGTTGACTCACATTGACGGGAGAAAAAATAGAATTGAACTTGCTATTTAATAGGATAAGTCTCCTAACTCATCGGTGTGGTTAGGTCTACTCATTACAATCCATTGGTTATTCTCATTCAAGTTCTTTCTTAAGTATCATACCTATCATTTGAAAGGTGATAGAACCTATACTGTTCGAATGGGGAGGTAGCATTTCTAGCGATAAGCTTTATAGCGTTTCTGTAGAAAGGTGTGGTTACTCAGTAGCAAATGAGACTACGACTTTTGACCCTAGACCTTGACCTCAGGAGTAGCAACTCTTGTCCTCTGTACAGTTACAGGTGTTCATGGGCAGCAGTGACTTACCGCCAGGTAGACTGCACCTTCGTCAGCTACCACAATTTCAAAAAACAAGCTAAATATATAGAAACGCAGCGCCCATCAGTCTGACACATACGTCGACCCAAGATTGTGTTTCGCAAGTCGAATAAACTTACGCCCACCGTTTGTGTACAGGGTTGCCAGAAACTAAAAACAAATACTAAAACTTTCTATGTATAGAAGAATAAATTTTACATTTTTATGTAAAATGAGATTACAAAATATATTAGCTGACCTGTATGCTCGCTTTGTTCTGCCAAACCATTAAAAACACATTACCGTAAACATATCACAGTTAAAAAAATCTCCATAATACTTTTTAAATAATGTCCAAACACCTCAGAGACCTACACTGGATTAGTTTTATATCTCACTTAAATTTATAGTGCCATCCCTATTTTTAGTTACTTCAATATACCATTGCATAACAGAACATATCTTCAAAATTTCATCTGTATAAATAGTGGTAATAGTTTCCCATTAAAATGGGTATAACGAACGGACAGACAGGCAAATAGGCACATGGAGGCAGGACGGAATTATACGAGTTCCGTTTCAGGGCCACGAAATTGGAAAACACGAGAGAACAGAATATGGGTTAAATTGAAAACTTTTTAAAGCAAACAGTTTGGCTCGCAACCCTACGAAATCCCACTGTCCAACCGTCTAACGCAACAAATCTATAATTAGATCTGATTAACGTACCCTGGTTTTATTTATAACGCCACCGAGCCCCGCGGACCGCAACACGCGTCACATTGTGATAATCCACATATTTCCTACATTAGATAAAACACAACAAATAACAATAAAAAGCAACCTTATAAAAAAACAAGTACTCGTTGAGAATAATCTAATACATTACGTAAGTTAATTAATCTAAAATACTTTCTATTTACCAAAACCTACGATTATTTTTTATTTTGGAAGAGTAGCAAACGAGCGTGCAAGGTCGAACTACAATGTCGAACCACTTAGTGAATCTACACAATATGCAAGTGTAAAATCTACCATAAGACTAAATTGTTTTTTCTTTTATCTTGCTCCATCATCAAACCACGGTCACTTCAGTATGGCCGTACAAACTATTATGAATCATGATCATGAATCTCAATAATGAAATCTGCTTAAAAAATCTCAATGAACTCGATTCATCTCTCAAACTGATGCCTCTTTCAAACTGAGTCATTTCTCAAACTGATAAATTTCTTAAACTGATAAATCTCTCAATCTGATGAATCTTTAAAACTGATAAATCTCTCAATCTGATAAATCTCAAACTGATGAATTGAGTTGATATCGAGATGATACAGACACAAAAAAATATACCGTGTATCTGAATTTAAACATATAATTGAAATAAACATTAAAATATATTGTAGTTGGTACGGAAATACCATAGAAATTAAGTGGTTTCAAAATTTTCTTCATTATGATGTTTGCAATTTCAACTTGCCTGTAGATTCATTCAGATCAGCCTCAAAACATTTGAACTGATTTCGACAGAATATTTATTCGAGAGGAATTTATAAAGAGTATAAGGACGTGGGCAAAGACCAGCGGAGAATTACATTAATTATTATAATTAATCAATATACCATATTATAGGGAAATAATTAACCTGTTATGACTTGTCACTAGATAGCTGTCATAAGATAATAACTTGGACCATAAGTGCATGCGGCTTATTTACATAATAACTAGGAAGGAATTTTAATTACTCAACATTCAGCATTAAGTGGTGATAGCGCCCACGCGACCCCGCGTCAACTGCGATTGGTTTTGGAAGCCACGCGCCTAATACATTTTAAGCGTATTATTATACTAAGATACATTAGATATTTAGGGATTAGTAACTAGATTTATACCTAAAGGTGTCTTAAAAATTTAACTGACTGCGGCGCCCATATGGGCGTAATATATATCATCGAGTCGGGATTGCAGGAGGCGGTACTAAACTGGGGGGTTTACTCTAGACTAAGGATGCGACAATTCACACACGTGTTTTCAGCATCGGTACAGCATCTACGAATACATAGACGTAATGTCCGCCTTCAGTCTTCTAGCGCCGACGTAAACACAGCAATCGTATTCGCCCATAATCCATAAAGATTTGTTCGTAGACTAAAGGTGTGTACAACTCGAAAACGCGTTGCGCCAAGTGTTGTACGCGGCAGGGAAAGTGTTAAACAGTAATTTTAATAATCCGTCCTGTTTCAGACGTTTCTAAGATCGTCAGAACGAATTGTCATGTCACATACATATTTTTCATTCAGAATAACACGAGTAATTTATGAAAGTAATAGAATCCTACGGATACATGTGTAATATCCTAAAGTAAATATCTTAAAATAATAAATATAATAAATAAATAAATATCATTTATTGCCCCAAACAAACAAAAAAAAGAACAAACAATTATGAAGTACAAAAAACATTAATATAAAAGGAAACAGAGAGAAAACAAAATCAAAAATAAGGGGGCAAAGGAAGTATCTCAGCTTTTTGCTGACACGAGACTTTCTTCCCGACCATCGCTGTTTTTCAGCCACTCCCTTCTCCGTCGGGTGTTTTACGGAAGATAATTAGTGTATCCCTGGGGATACACTAATTATTTTCCTGGCCTGGGTCCGGCCGCCACAAAAGTCTTAACTGTATTATGAAACAAATTCCCCCGTCGCGTCTGTCTGTCTGTTCACGATAAACTCAAAAAGTACTGTACACAATGACATATTCTCACAGTTTTCAACAACAGGTAGAGTGATTCTGGAGGAAGATTTTGGTTTATAACAAGTAAGTTTTTTTTTCGTGAATGAGAAATTAAATACATAGTTAAAGTCGTTCGTAATTGAAGTTTCTAATTGTTGATTTTTACAACTACATAGGTAATGACTGAACGCATGTATGAAAGAAAAATAATGTAAATAATAATAAACTCTATTACCCGAGCGAAGCTGGACCGGGACGCTAGTAGGTATATTTAATACATTTATTATTCATTGTTTTAACGGAGAAAGAAAACATAATGAGGAAGACGTATACCTTAATCTCCTTCCATTTAAGATGAGCTCTCTGCTTAGCCGTAGAACAATAATGGATTACCCAATGATCAGATGAATTAATGTTACATTTGTTATTTTTGCTTAGTTTTAGTTATAATCATTTGTTTTCTTTTCAAGATTGAGGTTTACAAAATTATTTATTATTTTTTACGTAAAAAAATTAAGAAAAAAAAGTTAATATTGTGGTCTCAGCGGACGTTGTTGCGCTCTGAAAAAAATGTAAAGTCATTTTTTGCAGAAAGTATGTCAGGTTCTACTGGATCCAAGTTCAGAAATATCAGCTTTGCGTCCAATTTCAGTGCCACCTATTGGATACAATTGAAAACCTAAAGCATTCTCGGAACCACCTCGAGAGACACACAAAGAATTTCATTACCATAGGTCCAGCCGATTAGGAGTTCAGTGCTATTACGAACTAATTAGATTTTATCTAGATGTGTAAATTGTTTTTTAGTGTTCTATGCATAAAGATAATGTACGTACATTATATATAGTAGACTAGATATATACCTATACCTATAGGTATAAACATAAGTACCTATAGTTATGCAGTGTAAATAATCATAACGACACTGTTATCCGTTTATTATTTGCAATATAAAGTAGCTATGTAAAATATTCCATTACCAGATACCAATGGCCGAGATAAGATCACTATAGTGTTAAAAATACCGTGCAAACTGTATAACTTGTTAATTAACTTATTATGAACATCATTAGATAAAGTATTAAAGTCAAACCGGCATTTTTATTACTCTCATCAACTTTATTATGAACTTATGAAGATGTCCGCAAGTATAATGAATGCGTTTAGATCAAAGAAACAAGTTCTAAATAATAATAAAATTTTTCGCCTAGTTGCATGAGTCGTTTTAACTACTTAAATATCGAAATATCGGCAATTTGAAAAACGTTATGTCTCGAAGAACAGATCGTTCGGGGAGGTACCACTATTACTATCATAAAACGCCGGAAGGCAGTTCTTTTGTTTCCGTTGGAGAGGTATGGTTGCCGGCTACACTTTGAAGCACCGCGACCATCTTTGTCCTCAGGAGTAGCAACGTATCTACGTTCGAGCTCAGATAGGATTTTAGTCGTGTTTGTGATTGTACGTGGATGTCTACGGGTTGCGATTTCCTAACATCAGGTGGCTTGCATGCTCGTTTGCTAATCTTCTCACATGAAAAGCATTTATTGTACTGACATCGCTGCTACTGCTGCTCATACCACGAACGAAAGCGCCGCTAAAATTAGTCATGATAATCTGTTGCTGGCTCACGGTCTTTCTCCATTTCAGAGATGGGATGAGAGACGATAAGATTTCATGAGCTCCGCTACTACAAGGGTTTAAACTGTAGTCACTACGACTCACACACGAAAGATTTCGAAATAAACAAACATTAAATGAAACAGTGATTTCACATTAGTTGGACACTAGACTCTTTTGGTCTAGAACGCAGGTACCAGGAATTTCTATGCACTAATCAGACCGGAACATAGCTGTGTTGCTGTTTGAGACAGTATGTGTACCTTTAAAACCAGTGACTGCTGCAAAAACGTGCAAGTGCTGGAAAAACAAAAAAATGAAAATCATTCGTTCGGCATCAGCTCGACATTTTTATTAACAAGTATAATTTTCTATAATCCGACTTTCAATTTCAGATTTTTTTTATTTGATGTTAAATTATTTCTAATTTTACATTTTCCTTAATTTACGCAATGATTATTAGAATATTCCATACTTTACGTCCTTCCCTTCGTGGTTACTCGCACGGAAATTTAAATTATTTTTAAAATGAAAATCAGTCATGTCAGATATCAAAGGATACGTCTGATACGTCATATATACGTACGACTAATCAAAAATAATCGTTTTTAAGGTTAAACGGATAAATGGGTGATATTTATATTTCGGTATCGCGATAAAAAGTATAGAGATTATATATACAAGTAACGTATACATACATATATATCCTTATGATAATTGTTCAATTTTAAGAGCAAACTTATGTCACGTTTAAGGATTTTTTTACGTTTTTATTAAATCGTATTGGCCCTTGCATAGTAGGGTGGAATTTTGCAATCGATTTTTACTGACCTTTCCAATCAGTTACTAACTTCAAATTTAATACATAGCTTAGATTCTGATGACAAAACAAAAAAATAAATAATCGTTAAAAAAAATATATTATAATAACACATATTTATAGCAAATTAACAAAAATATTTTTTGAATGAAAAGTGTGAGAAAGAAATTTCTACTATTTAATCCTATATTAAAAAAAGTGTAAGTATATTAAAATTTTTATTTTTTTCGTCAATAATCATTTAATTAGTTAATGACGAGCCCTGAAAACCAAAACATAAAAAACTATATTATATGTAAAAAAAATTTAACATTTATATTATCGAGTTACTAAGCGAAAATGTCAAAATATATTCCAATTCATACATATTCATTTTAGTTACTGATTCAAGTTCATACATAATGTGACCGATTCCGACATGCAATGTCAATACGGAAGTTTGTTTAAATATAATAGAATATTTATTTTTTTATGATAAAAATAACATTATCGCATTGGATAATTAATTACCTAATAAAATTTACTGCTTTACGCTTAATTTTTTTCATAAAAATAAATCGTTAAAAATTGATATGTGTGCTCACCATCTTTGTAAAGTTATACTGTGTAATGATTTTTATCAAGGATTTATTTAAAAGTGCCGAGAGATTTTTTCTGTCGACTTTTTTCTCCCGGTCAACCTTAGCCGATGTACTGATTTTACACTGTACCCTTGGCGTTCATTAAGTGTATGTAAATACCTTACAATGAAATAAAATACATGAATTTGAATTTGATTAAAAATATTAAATGCCTACTGTAAATTATTTTTTTATAATACTAGATGTTGACCGCGTCTTTTTTCACGTGGGCATCAATTTTTGGGATTTTGCAGTGAGTTTGAAACTCTATTTGCTAACAGCAAAAAGTTCTCATGCACTTACACCCGTATTTTTAACGCATTTTAAAATGACACAACTTTTTTATTTATAGACCGATTTATATTATGCTAACACTAAATTTTAAGTGAAGCTTACTACAATACATTAGTGAAGGCGCCCTAAATTCAGTTAAGCGATTTCTGGGCTCGGCACGCATAAACACAAAAATATGGACAAAAATTCTAACTATTGTTTCCGGTTGCCTTGCGTTAACAAAGATCCCTAATAATAGTTTTTTTGATATATCTTCCGTGTATAGACAATCCCCCTTTCCCAATCACTCATTCAAACCCCAAATACCTCTAGATACATAACAACCCTATGAAAACCTCCTTCGCCAAATGTGACATTATCCTCCACTTTGAGAAAAAGCTAAACCACTTATTTCGCAGCCAAAACCGCGAGTTAACGCTAGTTATAAATACGCTAAAATTTAACATTTATTTTAATTTTTAGTTAAAAATAAACTTAAAAATGAACATAGATTTCGCGAAACGTGTTAACGAACGATGTCAGCGACTGTTATTGATTTGGTCTTTGACCTGGTAAAATTTAGTCACTGTGTATTTTATTTTTAGCCGAGCGCTTCTCAATTCGGTTCAGTATACTGTGTACGTAACCCACTGATACTGTTATCGCTTGTTGGACTGTGAAATTGAGTACAGATATAATCTACTTTAATAAAGTAGCCCATTCGGGTTATATATACGTCGCTTCCTATTTTTTTTTAATGAAAAAAGGTAGCAAACGAACATGCAAACCACCTAATGTTAAGTAGTCGCAGCCCACAGACGACTTACTAACTTAGTAACTTCCCGATCAAACCTATCGTTCTACCACCTATCAAAAATGTACCGCGATGTACCTATGTACCGCGATGTACGTATATACCGTGATGTACCTATGCACCGCGATGTACATGTACCGTATAGTTTAGTGTACTTGAAAACAAAACAGCAAGTGCAGTGAAAGGCTTCGTTAGTAACACTTTCAGTTTTCCGCCAAACGTCGCAACGGTTACGCCACGCTGGGAACACATCGTTATGAACGTTGTGCAAACGTTATCAAACCTAATAATCGCGTTACTACGCGGACACTCACGAAGGGACACTTCCCTGCACACTATCTTGTTCTACGTATTTATGCACACTTAAAGGTAATAGTTATATTGCCACCGTTTCGACGGCAAGTTGTGGTGTATGCGGTACGCAGAAAACAAAATGTCAATAACAGGAGGGTAGGTCACTACTAGATAGATATAAATTTGTTGTCTCGAACGCTCCGAGTTTATTTGTTCATCAGCCTTCTGAGAGTACGCATGTCTATGTTCGTAGGATATATATTAACAATTGTTGTCACTCTCAATAAAAATAGGGTAGTTGCGCTAAAAATAAGGTAGTTTGGGAAAAATGTTGTCATCGAATCGGACGACATCACCTGATCGCCCCACCTGCTTATTTCGTTTACTGAACTTCTTGTAAAAAGGGAACCGAAATCCTATGTGAGCTTGAACAGACATGCGTTGCTTGCTACTCCTGAGGACTAAGATGGTCGTCTCGCATCAAAGTATAGCCGGCAACCGCACCTCTCCAACCAAAACACAATGCTTTACGGCGGATTATGAGGTCGGCGGTGGTACTTCCCCAATCGAATTATTGTTCTCCCACCTTTAAATACGTACAATATTATAAATAATATTCCCATGATTATTAATATACCCGTATTTAATAACTCCGTTACATTTTGAGTGTAAAAGAGGAAGCATGCTTCTTTAACAAAAGGTTTACCATAAAACTACCTTTAGACTGAACAATGAGTGTAGTAGAAAACGCTAACTGATTAGGACAAGCCATAGATACGGAAACAATAGGCAATCGTTAGGAGAAACTTAATTTCACTCTCGACATACATACATATTATCAGTTTAGCAATCATATTAACGTGGGTATACCTTCATTTGTCAAAGGCGATCCAACTAAAAACAGTCAAATGTACTTGACATTTGTAAGTCAGAAGTACATTTACCGATACAAATTTGTGATTTATATTGTGCACAACACAACTTGGTAAACGAACGGACATGCAGCCCTGGAGAATGTATTCGAAATGTGTGCGTCACTCAAGTTAATGAGAACCTTTTTATATTCCACTGCTCACGGGTCTGTCTCCACAGCTGATAGAGTTCTGAATCCACTCTTCAATGCTTCTTTAGTCACTTCCGAATTAACGGGACTGATGTCCGTGACAGAGGCTTTATAGGCAGTTTAAGAACAACTGACAATATAGGTTTACCACTTACACTGGACGATCGTGACCACGAATCTACATTACTATATTTCTAAGGAACATAATTCGTATTTCTTGGTATCTGAAGTGCTACGTTCGTAACAGTAGAAAATTTAAGGGTAAAAGTAATAGTCACTGTATTAATCGTTTTCACAACGATTGGAAGCGATTTCACGTCAATAAATATGATGACACCCCGATTCTTTTTAGATTCACGACCTTGAATAGCCGATGAACGTAACCGTTCGTTGCTCAACCTTTTGTGTCTCCACTTTCGTTTTAACCGTAACAAAAAGTTAAGCCACGATTGAATTACGGTTAATGTATAATCAGACTGAGGTGAATCCCTAACTGTTTTTGATGAGCTATACTTCGTTTAAATCGTCTTGATGCTGGGAAAGTCACAGGTTACATTAAAAGTAAAAAAAAGTTGTAGTTTCGATTTTTTTAATCTTTTTGCAAGGAGAATGGCAGGTTATAAAGTAAAAAAAGTTACAGTTTCGTTGTTTGTTCCAAATCTTTTTTTTTATGGAATGAACGATAGAATATCAAAATAATGGCTCTTTAATACTATTATAAAAAAAAAAACAAAACAAGAACCTACTTGTAATCCCAAAAATATTTAAAGTAAACTATTTTTACATTCGTGGGTTTTCGCACAATGAAACGCCGAAATAATTTTTATACACTTAGTATATTTAACGGACAGAGTAACGTCCTATCC
>DWON01007374.1:0-12984 GCA_018251015.1 Phocides pigmalion okeechobee
CGGGTTATGAGGGTGGCGGTAGTACCGCCCCGGGCGAGCTCTAACGGCTCTACCACCTTTAAACGGAAACCTTTTGTACGGAAAATTACGCAGTTTTCATTGAAAGTGACATGTGAAATAAATTGTTTACTTGTCGTTTCTATTTCCTCGGGATTATGTCAATTCTTAGCATTTTTATTTTTATAATTACCAGTGGAATTGTCAATGCGTCGCCATTTCACGTGGACTTTTAATTGAGTGAGCCGTTTCTATAAAATTTTAGGTCTGTGGTCAAAAGTATGCAGTCAGACCAGTCGGCCGGCCCTTAAGGTCATTTCTTATCCGTAAGCGAATCGAATGCCGAGTTGACTCCAAATGACGGTGGACCTTTTAGAAGGGATGGTCGTTTTAACGGGATCTTTTTTGAACTCGTGTAGTCTTCCAGAAGTCAGCTTTCATTATAATAACTACTCAAATTAGATTTTATAGGTATATGTTATCTTATACTTTGAATCTCGTATTTTTTATCAACACGATGATACTTCTAATTTCATGTTACATTATATTTTTACGTAGTAAGTTTAAATAGTAAATTTACTCCTTTTACTCTATTTCTGCCTTGTTTAATCGAGGAATTCAGGGATCAGGGATTTTTCCATAAAATTCTTTAAGCCTTCGAAGTATACCAATCCAACGCCAGTGTAGAAGGCTATATTCTAACTTTCTCATTCTAAGGATGTCCAGTGGAAAAGTAATAGATATATAGTAATAGACAGATTAATAATAATAAGTAATTGATAGATTAATAATAATGTACACGGAAGTTTATCTACGATCTATGAAATAGCTGTATTTTTCATAAGTACTTAACATGGCTGTTCTAAGCAGTGAAATGAAATGCTTTGTCAGTAATTACTCTTTACCGTTCTCAGCGGAACAAAACACGGCAGTTTAGTGTAATAGCGGTATCTCAGTAACAACTGTGTGATTCATACATACATATAAAACAGTGAGAGAACTGACAGACCCACAGAGTAATGCAAAGCTGAAACCACAAAACCCAGAACCCTGAAATTTTGTAAACAGATTCTATGGGTATATACAGGATGTTCTTGTAATTAGATTCTTTTGGTATATACCGTATACTCAGCGTTAATAAGTACTAACAAAGAAAATTAGGAAATGCCAAAGTTTGTTTGATTTTTTTTTGTAATATCGACTTTTGTGCAAGCAAAGCCTTTTTTTAATCTTTAGAAACGGGCTTTGTCGCTAAAGCGATTATGTCGCCCTAGGAACACGAAGAATCTTAAACTACTCAATACACATAAACATATAATAACTATACTATGACTTTACTACTAACTTAAATAGTTGCTTAGCATAGTCAGAGAGTGGGTCAGCGAGTATGCTGTTACACTATCCAATCAAATTTGTACATATATCTAAATTTTGACGCTCATTTGAGTTCTGTTTACATTCCATCAGCACGTGATAGACATCATCAATAACATTGCAAGTTGGACAATTAGGAGATGTGACTTTACACATTAAAAATGAAAATTTGTAGCACGAAATGTGTCCAGATCTAAGTTGCAAAGCTATTACTATCTGGTTTCTATTTAAAGCTGCATTATCAATCTAAATTCCTCGTAACGAATGTGGCTGAATCGTGCGATACCATATGCCTTTCTCTCTTGATCTCTTGTCGAAATACTCTTTCCAAAGATTGAAACACTGATCTCTCACTAAAGGTAAGTAATTTTGAAATGAGGGAATAATATTTAGGTCAATATCATCCGAAATATTTTGCTAATAGATGAACATTTTCGTTGCCAACTATGCCAATATGTGAAGGTATCCACTGTAAACGAATTATTTTGGAATGTGCTTGCAGCTTTAGAAGGGGCTCAATTATCGCGTAGGCTACAGGTAACCCTCGGAGAATCGAGGCACACCGAGCCAGGAGTAGGAGCGAACTCTTTGAGTCCGACAAAATAACTACATTATTATAATTTTCGGACTTTATATAAGATAATGCTTCGTAAATAGCAATCAATTCCGCTTCCATTATGGATATATTAACATTAATTTTGAATTTTGAGTATTTGTTTAAATCGAAATCCAGAAACGCTGCTCCAATTCCATTATTATTCTTAGACCCATCAGTAAATATTTTACGAAAATGTAAATAATTTGTGTTCAAATATTTTATACAAGCATTTCTTAAGGTTATTTTATGATATTGGCATTTAGAATTGTTGATACCTTCTATATCCGAATTTAATGAGCTTGCAATATCGATATTTGTGACCCATTGATCCAAAGAAAACATGCCCAAATTAGAGTTAGAATTACAAGGTAGAGACTTATATTGATCGTGAATTATTGTTAATAAAGGTTTTTTCTTATTAGTCCAATATCTATTATGCCTTAGGTTTACTAAATTGTTAAGTAAGATTAAACAGGAGTTACCATGACGTGATCTATTTTTCCACCAAAACTTTCCTGCCAGATAACGTCTTCTTAGATGTAAAGGAGGTAAGCAAAGTTCACTCTCCATTACATGTATCGGAGTACTCTTAATGAAGCCTCCAATATTTCTCATCGCCTGATTTTGAATTTTATCTAATTTGGCTAAATTTGTTCTACAACAATTGTCATAAAGGAAAGATCCATAATCCAATCGACTTCTTATTAGAAAAATGTAAAGTTGTCGTAAATGTTTCGGATGAACACCCCAGCCTGGCCCCGTTAAACACTTAAAAATATTCAAAAATTTTGACACTCGAACACTAATTTCATTTACGTGTTTATTCCACCTTAGGGAACGATCCAGCCACATACCAAGATATTTAACATTATCAACAACTTCTAACATAACATCTCTTAAAAAAACCTGAATAAATTGTCTTCGATGACCTTTTGTGAACACACACACTTTGCTTTTTATGGGTGAAATGTCTAAATTAATTTTATGAAATTTTTTAGATAATATATGCAAAGCGTTTTGTAATTGTCTTTGAGCAATTTCTACCTTGTTAGTTGTAACGTATAGGACATAGTCATCTGCGTATTGTGAAACGTTGATGTTATCCATTGAAGTGATTGTCTCGTATATGTCTATTGTTGCTACATTAAATAATAATGGAGATATAGGGTCTCCTTGGGCAAGACCCCGTCCGGTACTTCTAAGAATTTTATAGTCTTGTCCTTCTATTAGGAGAAAACGATGGCTTAAAAATGACCACAAATATTTGCACAACTTAGTTCCTATTCCCAAGCGATCCAAAATTGATATGAGATAGGGTATATCAACATTATTATACGCGTTTTCTAGATCAAGGAAACACCCAATAGTGATTTTATTATTAGAAAAACCTATTTGAACACTAGTTACTAAGTCAGTTATGTTGTCAAGGCAAGAACGAGCTTTTCTAAATCCTCTAGTTTCCTCAGGGAATAATTTATGCTTTTCTAAATACCATTCAATTCTATTTTTGAGAATAGCATGAAAAATTTTGCATAAACATGACATGAGAGAAATCGGCCTAAGAGATGCTATTGAAGTGCAGTCACGTCCAGGTTTAGGAATAGGTAATATGCGAATATATCGCCATTGCATTGGTGTAAAACTATAATTGAGAAACATATTATACAAATTAAGTAAAGTTCTTTTCCCAATATAGGGTAAATTATAAAGCATTGAATATGACACCTCATCAATACCCGGTGCTGTATCCTTTGATTTGAAGCAATTGCTTAATTCGGTCATCGAAATAACACTTTCTAATTTAAAATTTTGAGAATGGCAGCATGGAGGAGGAGGAGTTACGAAATCGGGCGTAAGGTTATTTAACAAAGTTACAGCTAAGGGTTTTTCCACATTTTGTCTAGGCGACTTATATCCTTTTAACCATTTCATTCGCTTCCACATATACGCAGGTGAAGTAGCTCCATTAAAAGAAGAACAAAACTCCCACCACCCTCTACTTTTAGCATCTCTAATGATTTTTTGCGCAGCACTGGTTTTTTCTTTTAACTTTTCTAAATTATCCGGGATTGGGTTTTTTCTAAAATTAGTTAATGCTAACCTCCTCTCGGCTACTGCTTTAGATAAAATAGGTTTCCAGTATGTTTTCGGGACAAATTTAGGGGAGGGATTCAAACAAACTTTAATATATGGAATACAAATGTTTGCTGCTTTGTCAATTATATTAACAAATGCATTGTATGCTTGTTGGGGATCCAATGGAATGCTTAAATGGAGTAACTCTTCCTCTACTATTTGACGATATTTTTCCCAGTCTGCGATCTTAAAATTTCTTTTTTTATTAAAAATTGGTTTGTAACTGGTGGAGCTTGTTAATTTAATTATTAAATGGTCACTACCCAAACATTCATTGATAACATTCCATCCAAACATAAAAGCAATATCCGACGACACCATTGTGATATCCGGAGTGGACTGTTGTAAAACCCCATTTACTATTTTTATACGCGTATTCCTGCCATCATTAAGCGTTACAAAATTGTGGTCATTAAGAGTATCATAGATTTGCATGCCTCTGGTATCAGTTTTATTTGACCAATTGGGGTGATGTCCATTGAAATCTCCAATCAATAAAGTTTTCCTATGTGATATTGAAAATATGAAATCCCAATCCAAATTTGAAGTGTAAGCACTGGGAGAGCAATATACCGATGTTATATTTTCTATAAATTCGCAATTAGAGATTTTAACAGATAACACCTCAATAGCCGGATTACGACTCTGCACTGAATGTTGCTCGGTGTTAAAGGACTTATGAGTGATTATGGCTACACCCCCATACGAGTCGGCCCTGTCTAATCTATAAATATTATATTCTTTAAAATTGAGCGTTATGTCTGGATTAAGCCATGTTTCACTTAATGCTGCGAAGTGTATGTGTTCTTGGCGTAAAAGTTGCACAAATTCTATTATTTTAGGCTTTATACTCTGCGCATTCCACTGCAATATATTTATATCAATTTTATCCATAATTATTTATAATGCCATGTAAAAAAGACAAATTTTTGATATTTTGAAACATCACAGTGATAATCCACTTCATACATAGTGGTACAATTTTTTCAATTTTACCTTTAATTGAGATACTACTATTGCAAACAATATTTTTTAATCGTTTCAATAAAGTGAAAAAAGATACGTATCCCCGTGTTCTACTGCTTCTCTTTTTACTTTGGTCATTTTCTAATATATCAAACACACTGTCTTCAGAATCTGTACACATATTATTTTCATGAGCGCTGTCTGACTGTACTCTTTCCTCCTTCTTTTCCTGTTTCTTTTTTTTATTATTCTTAAATTTCTCAGCAGGTCTATCATTTAAATTGCGTGATGTTGCCACCTGTGCATACGTAGGGGCTTCCGGGATAGGTGTATCAAAACATGAAGCAGGAACGGCCGCAGGAGGCGAAATCACATAAGTCCCGGAATTATCGCGATTTGATGAACATGGTACCTCGCAGGGAAGAGGCGGGACATACATAGTTACAGCTCTTCGATATGTAACATTAAATTCCGCCATTATATCCCGTATCCTCTTTTCCTTCAAGTACTCCGGACAACTTCGCGTTAACGACATGTGGTTGCCGCTACAGTTGATGCATTTATAAGAGGTGGTTGTACAATTTTCATGTTTACCACCACATTTGGGACAAAATACTCTTTTAGAAGGACACCATTTAATAGTATGACCAAATCTCCAACACCTGGAGCATTGCGTCACCGGGAACACGTAAGGTTCTACTTTTACTTGCATACCATATATACAAATATAAGGGGGTAACGACGATCCACTGAATCCTATTCTTACAGATTCACAGTCAGTCCAACCAATCTCACCTCCACTACGACGCTTGAGTCTCTTAGTATTGACTACTTCACTGGAGCTGGTAATGGATCTTAACAATTCTTCTTCCGATAGATTCAACTCAATATGTTTAATAACTCCGTAGGAAAGGCCTACTTCAAACGGACGTTGAAATCGCCAGCCTAATCCTAATAAATGCTCACATTTAATTAGCTTCTCTGTACCTTTCTCTCCAAGCATTTCAACTATAATCTTATAAGGATTGATATATTTCACCCGATTTATATCAGAAAGGCCTTGACTTTTGAATAGTTTAGCTAATGCAAATTGTTTGGGAAATATTTCTTTTGAAGTTATACACACTTCGACAATTCCTCTTTCCTCCCTGCGTCGCTCTTTTCTATTCCGTATGTGGATCCATTCATCACATTGATCTTCTTCCCTGCTTCTTTTATTTAATCTACGATCTTCTCCTATATCCTTATTAAAAGGTAGTTCCATTTCGTCTTCACACACTTCAACTGTATCTCCCATTGCATTCGAATTTGTATCTTCAGTCATTGTAAAAAAGTTGTAATTCAATCAAACGGTCCGACCCAGCAGGGTCGGCCGACTGCGTAAACAATTCCGAGAACTGATAAATAATGAGCGAATAATAATTGCAGAGGGACACGTCTAAGCAATATAACTATTACTCGGTCACTGTCGGATAATTACTTGTTATTTTCATGTAAATAACCCACTTACTCCACAAACCGATTATTGTACGGATTTATGCAACAATATAAAAAGACTATTATACAATAAACCAGTTCTACTGGGATAAATTTTGCGAGCAAGCTACAAATGCGAGACGACCATCTTAGTCCCTATGAGTAGCAACACATCAATGCACGATGTCAGGCAGGAGTTGTCTTGTTTGAGTTTGGTCGTAAATGTCTACAAGCTGCAGAGACCTTGTAACATCCGATGGCCTGAGAGAACATATAATGGCTAGGGGATCATCTTAGTACTTATGATAAAAAAAACCTTACTTGTTTTTCTTTTAGCTTTGCTCGCTCAGAAGACAACCAATTACATTTAACAATACATTCAAACTTCCAATATTCCCATTTTAGCTCACTTTTCTTTAAATATTATAAAACAAAGTCCCCCTCGCGTCTGTCTGTATGTTCATGATAAACTCGAAAAGTATTGAACGTATTTTCTCACAGTTTTCAACAGCCAGACTGGTTCCTGACAAAATTTTGGTGCATAATAAGTTATTTTTTTTATTACATGGGCAAGAAATTAAATAGTTAAATTCAATGTAGTGATTCAGTCGTCGGTCGAAATAGGTGTTTCTAATTTTTCGTTTTAGAAACTAGGTAAAGACTGGATGCATGTATGAAAAAAAAAACGTAAATATAAACTCTATTACCGGAGCGAAGCTAAGCCGGGTCGTTAGTGATGTATAAATAACCTATCTTAAAAAATGTATTTGTCAGTAATAAATAAATTTGCATAACTACAGGATTTTATTCATTAATGTCGGCTGTGCGTTTTTCCCTGTTTGTAAGTTCCTTTAACATTTTGTATGTATACATACATAGATTTACATCTCACTTGTGAAGGGGTCAACAAATTAAATGAAATTAATCTGAATAACAAGCCGTCGATATTTACATAACATGCATCGATAACGTTGTTAAGGAAATTATCAAACATGTATTGAACAAATAATAAAATAAAATTATTTACGCGGCACTGTGCATTACACAGTGGAACATTTCCGGCAGTAAAATCGAATGTTTATTGCGTACGACTATTCTAGTAACTACTATGGTAGTGTAAATGTTTGTACGTATTCCTGTTTATTTCTATAAGTGTGTGCATATTTGAAGATCATAGGATTAATAACAGATAAATAAGTGGTATAATCATAGTTCAAGGTCTACGTATACTGTAGTTTGATAGGTGGTAGAATTATAAAGTTATTGTCAAAACGCCTGCAACAATCCGCTACCACTATTTTAATGGTATATATTTTAAAGCATAATTTTCCCGTTTTCCGGCTTGTGGGCAGATATTGCATCCATCCCGAAAATCGAAATAAAACATTGACTTGCAATTTATTAAACTTTTTATGTTTTAACTTGTCACAAAATTATGTTTAACTTTATTTAAACAGCGCTTCATTCAAAACATAACCATAATTTGTGCATTAAAATACGATATTTTCAAAACTCAACATATTTAGTTCTAAAATAATTCAAGTAAATTATATCTTAAGTATCTTGCACGTGTAAACTGTCTCAGTGGTAGATTTACTTGTGTTACAGTTGGAGAGGTGCGGTTGCCGACTACATTTTGAAGCGAGGCGACCATCTTAGTTATCAGGAGTAAAAATGTATCTACATTCAAACTCAGATAGGATTTCAGTTGTGTTTGTGGTTGTTCGTAGATGTCTGTGGACTGTGACTATTTAACATCAGGTGGTTTACGTGATCCTTTGCTACTCTTCTCCCATAAAAAAGAGCTGTGTGGGCTTGAGCCTAGGGCGGCAAATTTGGGATCGGTTTGTTTTGCTACCTCAAAGAAATAAAAATATTTTTACATAAGTCTTCTGATGTCTTACAGATAAAAATCTGCAACAAATTGCGCAGTAATTATAATTATAATGCAGTAAATAATTTAGTGAATAATTTTACGGATTTAAAATGTTAAGTGTCGGCTACCATGTGATGAACTACTATGGGTAGTTCAAAAATATATCAAATTATTTTACGTGCAATTTCAACGACATTGTTGGATTATAAAAAAATGCAAGACATGACAATTACTCGTATGTACTCATATATAGGCAAAAGGGAGGTAACCTTACAGCCCATACCTTGAAAAATTCTAAATCCGCAATGGGACTGTCTACTCATTGAGTTGGTACAGTTCCTATGCATCAGTTGAGTTTGTTTCGAGATACCAGTCTTCTCTACAACTACAAATGGAGGTAACCGATTTTTTTGTGTATGAATATCGCACATAACGAAATCGCTCCCACGATCGTTTAACTGCAAAGGATTTTTCCGTCAGATAAAAAAATAATAAAGGTACACTAACTATAAAATTTTTGTTCTAGTAAAAGAGAATGTGAGCAAAAGGTAGGAATCTGCGGGAAATTCTTGATCCAAAATTGGCAAATGAAGGCTGGAGAGTTGTGGCAGTGATTGCGACAGATTTTTTTAAAACCGGAACTCATTGACCCACAATTAACGATCACAAGGAATGATACATTTCTAAAGTATTTTGCGGGTTTGTAGCGTTGACAGAGCGGGAATTGGTTGTAAAAATCTGTGGCTGCTTTGCAGTTTGAAATTGGAAGTTGGAAGTAGATCTGATTGAAAGCTAAAGACTGGCGAATAAAGGAAAATTGCGGATTGTAATATCGAAAACCAAGACCCATTTAGGTCGTTGCGCTGGGAGAGGTTAGTAATGTGTGAGATACCCGTTAAGTAGTCGTAGTAAGCCATTGACATCAAGCTCATCAAGAGAAGTGCAATTGCTGGCTACACTTTGATGCGAGGCGACGATCTTAGTCTTCAGGAGTAGGACGTTGGAGCTCAGATAGAATTTCAGTCGTGTTTGTGGTTGTACGTGGATGTCTATGGGCTGCGACTACCTAACATCAGGTGGTTTGCTACTCTTCTCACTTAAAAAACAAGCCTACAAGCATATATAATTTGTTGTCGTGTCCGCGTGTACCATTATCTGAACCTTGACGAAAATGTATTAAGATATTAATTAGGGCCAATGGCAACCTGTCCGAAAGGAACATTTCGTATGAATGTTTACTGTGTAGGTAAGAGATGTGGAGTGTACTTGTAGATTATATAAAGTTTAGCAACGTCGGGCGTAGGCGGAGTTGGATGGGTTACCGCTTAGTCAAATATACAAGTTTCTATGCGTTCAACAAGGCATAGTTCTGTTGAGTATTTTTCAATAATACAATGTAGTGTTATAAATTATGTCTTTTTATTAGCACTCATTAGCATTTTATACAAAAAAGTAATGTTTTTTACGTTTGTGTCTTGGTATTTTTTAATTATGTTATTGTAGATATGTATTGTATTTTATTACTTAACAATTATTATGTAAGTATATTTAAACTATTCAGTAGCTACATTTAAAACTTTTAAACTTTATCAATGGTGATGGTTCTAAAGTAAAACTGCGTCAAAATTCCAATTGAAGTTCGAACCGATTTTTATCTGTAAGACGTCAGAAGACCGTTATGTAAAAATCATTTTTATTTCTATGAGGTAGCAAAAAACCGGTCCCCAAATTTGCTACCCTAGGCTCAAGCCTAAACAGCTTTTTTATGTGAGAAGATTAGCAAACGAGCATGCAAACCACCTGATGCTAAGTAGTCACAGCCCACAAACATCCACGCACAATGACAAAGAACAGAACCTTTTTATGAAAAAGTTATTTTTTTTTATAAAGTTGCCTAAAGGCAGTTGGAACAACTAATGAAAAACAGATACATGCACAAAGCAGTTCGTAGACATTTGCCAATACATCGCCGGCTTTGAACGAGAGCTCTCGTTGCACCTTTTTTGCAAAACAAACAAAAATGCAAAGTGAGAACGTTCAAAATGGCATAACAAAATATTTTAATGATTTAGTTTATGAAACCTTTCAATGTCATACATGCAGTGTTAACAACTTTGATAAGATAAAAGATGCCGGTTGCTTATAAATACAGATAACGTAATAAATTTTATAGGAAAGATACGGATAAAAAAATAATAAGAACACGCAATGAACTATTGATCCATTGTTCTTAAAGATACACCTATTATGTATTATGCAAATAATGTAAAGATTGCGGACACATTTATAATTATGTGAATTGAAATCAATTACCTGTAATTTCGTAATCCTAATGTTTTTAATTCTCACGCTAGGTTTTACTTGCATTTGCTTTTTCTATTTTATGTAGACTTCAAGTCCTAACATTAAATTAATCCTTATAATGAAGTTCAAAGATATTTTCACAGCTGAAATTACACTTTTCAATACCAAATTACGTACTAAATGTAGAATGGAAACAAATAACATGTAATATTACTTACATTATTAAAATGATCCATTTGAAACGACAAGAAATATCCACCTTTTGGAAATATTTATGAAAATATGTTATTGTCAAAATTTTAGTCACGATTGTTTTTTTTATGTGAGAAAAGTAGCCAATGAGCATGCAAACCACCTGATAAATTGCAGCCCATAGACATCCACGTACAACCACAAAGAAGACTGAAATGCAATCTGAGCTCGATAGATCCATTGCTACTCCTGAGGACTAAGATAGTGGCCTCGCTTTAAAGTGTAGCCGGTAACCGCACATCTCCAATCGAAACACAAGTAAAGCTTTACGTCGGATTATGAGGGAGGCGGTGGTACTTCCCCGGTGGAACTATAATTTTCCCACTTTTAGATATGTTACGAATTGTCAAAATTTCTGTCACGATTGGTTCAAACGAGATCTATTTGCTTGGACACCTACATATTTACATCACATGTGTTCCTAATCTTTGTTATCGCTGACGTTGATATTTAATTACGATAAAAGCCACTTTTTGAATAATTGACTTAAGCAATATTAATATAAAATCTATATAAAAACAAATATGACGATAGATAAAAGGCTTTTTATGTTTAAGATATGTACCTCTACATACATTCCTAATTACATCTATATATAATAAATATTATAAAACAAAGTCCCCTGTCGCGTTTGTCTGTCTGCCTGTTCGTGATAAACTCAAGAAGTACTGGACAGATTTTCTCACGGTTTTCAATAACTGGTAGAGTGATCCTTGAGTAAGGTTTTAGTGCATAATACGTTAAGTTTTGTTGTAAATTGGGCGAGAAAATAAATAATTACGATATTAGAATTACGTACAATAAAGGCTGACGACGTCGCGGGCACAGCTAGTATATACATAAATCAGCTTGTTACAAAACCAACGTGTTGATGTTCGAAAGGTACTTTCACCCAAAGATGAGACTTCTTTATTTCGAAATTATAACATTTATGTGTGGCCCGGCCTGCGTTTTTGTTTTGTCCTCATTTTAATCAATTATAATAGACATTGTACGTCTTTTATAGACAATAACAATAAATTGGAATGTCCATTGTCACTCATTCATAATTAATTGGAAATTATATTGTGTAGACGTGAAGGAATTATAATTTTAATTGAATAGTCTTGAAATAAGTTGTCAGCAATATATTAAACCTTTTATTCGACCGACACATAAAGGGTCATAGGTGGCAGTTATCTCAAAATATTATAAAACAAAGTCCTCCGTCGCGTCTGCCTGTCTGTTCATGATAAACTCAAAAAGTACTGGACACAACTATCAACAAGAAATAAAGTGATTCCTAAGGAAAGTTTTGGTGCACAATAAAATGTTTTTTTTTTTGTAAATTGGGCGAGAAATTAAATTGTTACATTTAATATAGTAAATCAGTCGTCGTTCCAAATAGATATTTTAATTGTCAATTTTTACATCCAGGTAATGTCTGGATTTTTTTCTTTCATACATGAAAGAAAAATAACGTAAGTAAATATACATATATACTCTATTACCCGAGCGAAGCAGGGCCGTGTCGCTAGTTTTTATATAAAAACAGGCTCTATGATTATGAAACATTATGTTGTTATTAAGTGAATTAGTTAACCTATTTTCAATGGACATCTGTTTTACTATTTGAAAATTCCCAGTAATTTTCCAAGACTATACGGAGGATTTAATTTGTTTTATTCATATTTATTATATCTTAATTATTTTGAATAGGTATTTATACGGATTTTACAAAAACAGTCATACCTAATTGGTTAAGATTTTGGTGTATGTAGATGTTGCTACTCCACTAGACTAAGATGGTCGCCTCGCTCTAAATTGTAGCTTGCAAACGCACCGCCAACCAAAACGAGTGTTTAAAAAGAGTGTAGAGAGATTTTTTCCATCGACATTTTTCCTCGTCAACCTTATGTAGCATATAAATAAAACTAAACATTTTTTAAATTATACTATCAAAACAATTGTTATTTATAAGTATATACGAGAAGCTGGTAGAGCCGTTAGAGCTCGCCCGGGGCGG
>DWON01007375.1:0-12984 GCA_018251015.1 Phocides pigmalion okeechobee
GAGGACTAAGATGGTCGCCTCCAATAATGTGTATCCGGCTACCACACCTCCCCAACCGAAACACAATACATGAAGAATATGTTGCTTTACGGCGGGTTATGAGGGTGGGGGTGGTGCCGCCCCGGGCGAGCTCTAATGGCTCTACCACCTTTAAAATGTGCGGTGCGTTCGACCAAAATTGAAAATTTCTGTAGCAACGTAATTTAGGAATTGTCACCAAATAATCGACGGCTATAGGCATGTGCGGTGCGTTCGACTAAAATTCACAAGTTCTATAGCAATTATTTAGCAATAGACTAGAAAGTTCGCAGTCGAGTAGCGTTTCATTGAAAGAACTTAATAATTGCCGACGCAGCACATTCCTCGCTATTCTAGATTTGTGTGACGAACGGTGCATTACTGTGTATCGCCGCACCGGTGCAGCGATAGTAATCTTCACTATTGCTTTATCGCAATGTGTTTGTGTTCGCTATTGGTCTGCAAACATACATGTGCGGCCTTAATGCGGTCCAGTCGATTACAACGCAGATCTGTTAACAGTAATACGGTTAAATAAAAACTTCTTGATGTTCCTCTAGCAAGGAACAAAATAGATACTTAACAGGCATATTCGTCAAATAAATTCTAAATTATCATGGTTCATTAGAATATGTACGTTAAAAATCCCAATCTTTAAATATTGGATATTATGCTTCATCCTAAAAGAGCATTTTACATAGAACATTTTTAACGGAGAGGTTTAATTTTTTTTAATGTATTGACATTCCAGAGACTACCTATATCTACATCAATAAGAGAATATTCATAATGTATAGCAATATGATATGTGACTATATGTGATACAGAGACTATAATTTTTAAATTTTAGTTTTTGGATTCAAGCAAATGCCACTTAACGGAATCGAATAACTCATTTTGTTGCCTTAAAACAGAGGTATTCTAGGACACAGTTTGTTACGCTACTTCTGGCGATGCATATCATGCCTTTTCTAAAAATTATATGGACGATTTAAACTTACAATGATTATTATTAATAATTCAATTTGGTTATAATTTAATCAACGGTTGCAATCTGGTGTTTAATATAAAATTTAACGGTCATCCAAAAATTTAGTTTTTTAAAATTGGAATTCACACGGCCCGCGTGACTGGCGGCGTCGGTTAGGAAGCGGAAGCACGCTCCGTTGCCGCGCGATTGTTGGGCTGCGCACATGACGAATCCGTATTAGCTTTGCTGCCCGATGATTGATGTACTATGGCAATTCTGCATCTGTTCGTGAGTTTCGTAAACGTCATTTGTATTAATGGACCGAGCATTTCAGTACACGCAGATTGCTTGTTGACAGACTGTTTCGACATAATGTTTTAGATTACGCATTCCTAAAGCGACAGTAAGTTGACTATTTGGTAAAATTTGAGTCCGAAAATACTTATTTGATAAAATAAGTGTTCATGCAAATTAAAGTGTTAGGGAATAATGCGGTTATATTATTTGCTTACAGTCGACAAGTTTACTTATAAATTTGTACTGGATCGCATTAACATAAAAAGCCTAATCAACTAAATAAATATATAATAGATTTTGGTCAATTATATAGTCATGAGTATGTTCCGATGAGAAAATAGATATTGATTTGAACTTAAATTGAACTGAATTCCTGTAACGATAGAAATTATAAAATTCAAAAACTTATAAGACGATACAAGTCATCTTTCTTAGTTTTAAAAGTCAAGGAGGTAAAATAAATCTTGTCATGTTAACCCAGGAGAGTCATGGTAATGGTAAAAAACAACCATTTAATCCTCTTTCACTCTCAAGATTCCAAATTACCAATTCAAATCGAAATTTAACGCGCTGGGCCCAAAATAACGAGGCATCACCTCGAATATATTCATAACATGCATATTTAAGTACGATCAACTTTCCCTACATCGCCCTCACGAACACACAATGTGTGGACTTTTTTCACTTAACGCGTGTTATTATTAAGAAATTGCTGTTTCCTATAGCTATTGTTGCCTAAGGCTTATTTATTCTCGGAATAAGTAGATAAAGAAATTCGTTACGAAATTGAGGTCGTGAAGTGACAACGTATCGTATCATTAACCTATAAAGGAAACGTTAAGCGATGTTTTTGTAGGGAAGGGCGGGCAGCCAACGGGAAATGTGATCGAAAGTAGCAATAATTGCGTTCTCTACATAGTGTACGTAATCTATTTTCTCCAATGTCAATGTTTTTGCAGCTGTCAATTGGGAACAAGCTAGAGCCTAGCGCATTCATTATTTGGTACAGTATTGAATAATCATAGGGTATTAATACCTTTAATTGACCTTAGCAGAACTTGTGGTTCTTTTGCTACCCTAATGCGGCTGTGTTTTTACTGTGTTGTTCTAATCAGAACGGTTGTCTAGGAAGGCTTGACATAAGTAATATGAGTCGGCCAACTAAGTCCTAAGGGCAGCAACGCATCTCCGATTGACTGACTGAAAAGCGCTTGTATTCTATTCGGAATGACGACTTGTTTACAATATTAATTAATGACGGTATTGAATATTTGTATCAGATGGACCGCTAATTTGTTGGCATATTTTTTGGCATATTTATCACATTAAGTAAAGAATATGTTGCAAATTCTAAGGATTAAGGACTAAGCTGAACCCTTCTTCTTTGCTGTTCAATTAGAGTCTGTAGAGAAGCGAGAGGTTCGACTCAAACTTTGGCTGTTCACTGAATTTGTTGTGGTCACAACTCGTACCTCGGAATATTGACCGGATCAGGATAAGGTCTTTTAAGCTCTGTATGTCCGCCTTTGAAGTCTCGGAAGCATTGTATAACCGCTGATGGGTTTTTAAAAAGTAAGCAAGAGTTTCACCCATTCTCACCCAAGAGGTTAGGCATGTTTTGAAAATTTCCCTTCCATAAAAAAAATAACAGAAATATTTGAAAAAAAAAAGCATTGTCAACGGGCTTAACTGACGTGTTTTCAACATAAACAAACTATTTCGAGGCCTAAATGAGAGAGGTTAGTACGTACTCATATAAAAAGAACGATCATGATAAAAATAACTATCATTAAAACTCAAAGAAGAACCGAGTAATTTCATTTTAAAGGCACTTGACGTACGTGATACAAAAGAAATAACTCTAGTAGGCAGCACTTGTTGCTTACCTTGACCGGTGAAGGGTCACGCTATGCCTAACGCCTAACGTAAAGATACCGATTGCGTGCGTTAATCAAAATAAGCATTAAATAACAGCTGGGGAATGCGTCTACTTGTAATCACAAAACGTTTGCCTCAGAGAGAGTTTTTATTATATTGATGGTATATTCCGATATTTAAATAATTTTGAGATTTCAAATTAGGGTTGCCTACCCTAATTAATCTAGATTTACAATATATATTGTTTTCGTATTTTTTTCTTTAGTAACTTTAGTATCATGTCATTAAAATGTGTATATTTGAATCAGATAGGATGCGCACGAGATATCTTGTGTACTATGAAGCATTGATTTTATATATTACACCTGCCAGATTGTAACGTATGATTCGACCATGTACCAAATTCATTTATAACGTGATGGAATTCCTGCCTTTCCATAGAAAGATGTTGTTACAGGTTCGCTTAGATTATGAGGCGTTTTGCAGTCCTCACGGGCAGCAACGTATCTCTGATCGAATTCAGGTGGATCTCCTATTCCTGCTATGTACAACTGGTTACAAATGTTTATGGTGTTATATGGAGTAGGTTATTGATTTCCATAAACGGCAGTAAACACTCACCTTCAGCTAGATTGCATCCTCGCCTGCGACTTTTATTTCATTCAAATTCATCATTTAAAAAGCTTTTCTAAGACAAAATATTGAAAATGAAACAAAATAGATTTCTGTCACTTTTAACTAAATAATATTATTATTTCTTCGACGAGTTTGAAATGTCAGTGTGGTTTTTATTATAGAATACCATTCAAGAGATTGAGCAAAGGAAGTGGTTTAAAACAGAAGTAACAGGGCGCGTAGAAAACGAATACTAAATACCATTTCCCTTTGTGCGCTTGCGTCTATTCAGCTGAACTCATGAATAGATCACTTACACAGTCATCAGATTGGAAAGCGCACGCGCACGCACAAAAAACCGTAATCGTTGTAATCATCGTGTTTTATCATCGATCTTCGATACCAATGCATCTTAATATGCAAATTATATAGTTTATTCTATTTGCACGTTTAACTTCACTCAGATCCTTATTACGATACTTTAAGTTAGATTAATCAAGTTTGAGTAACCATATAGCATGATTGGTAGAGAAATGGAAAGGAGAAAAGTTTGACAGTTAATTATGTCTTAAGTTTTCTTTGGAGCAGAAATGATCGTTGACATTGTGTCTTTTTCAACGTCTTCCATTATTATTTCTGTCTTTTACGAGAGTATTAGACGATTATTATTAGACGAAGGGTTGTTTCAAACATTCGATTGTATTCTTTTGTTTTAGAAGATAATCTTATAAGAGATATTTCGAGGCTTAAGTTTAGTTTTCAGAGGTTGAAGTTATCTGTGGCCAATAATAGGTAAGACTTCAATCCTATTTGAATGTTTATATTGTTATAGGCAATGTCCTTTCTATATCAAACTGTACTGTATATGTTTGTACTACCAAATTTGCTGTCACTATTAAAAGTGATCCCTGTTGTTATCGTAGATGGTAATGGTTGAAATTTGTCGCAGGTACTATGGACCGACAAACGTCTTTAAGAGTGGTTGGTGACTATCCAAATCGTACAAATTTGCATGGGAGCAGTAGTTTTAAATATACTCCAGGCCTTCTCACTTACGAAGAAGACCTGTGTTCAGTAGTGATACAATTAAAGAGATGTTACTTAGTATCAGATAAAGGGAGGTGGTAGAGCTCTAAGTCCTTTTACTGAAGCGTTCAATATAATAGTAATTTCTGCCTTCTATCGCTGAGTATAGGTAAAAGAGGTGTGCCCATTGACAAATTCGCATTGGAGCAGAGGTGTAAGATATGCTCCAGGCCTCCTCACTTACCAAGAAGACCTTTGTCTAGTACCGATATAATTAAATTTTATGATATTAGTAACGAGTTTGTAGAGCTCTAAGTTCTTTGATTGTACTATATTATTATTGTTGTATTGTTTAAGTGTTATTTAACTAGGTGTGCCAACACCTTCTCATTGACATCTACTACCCTATCGCAGATGCTTAGCTGTACGCTTTACTGATGTGATGATTTACAATTGTTACTATTGCCTAAGAATATATATTAAATGGTTAATATAATTCTGCATTCGATTAATACATAAGGTTAACAAATCATTTAAGAACGCTTTGTAGGCCGGTAGGACACTCCAAGATAAATAAATAAATAAATAAATAAGATCCTCAAATCTATATATAAGATAGACTGACGCAAAAATCAAAGCACAGTCGAGACCGCTTAACCTATTGCAAATAATTCCACCATATAGAGTAAGTAAAAATTAAGAGAGGAATTTTGGAAATTTCCAAATATTTCAAGAGAGTAAAATTATGTATGAACATATCGCTTGTCCGGCAGAATACAGTATCATGTCAAAATTTGGCACTAACTGAATTAATGATACAGTTCGACTAAAAAAGAACGTTAAAGACTTTAATCGCTTGTCACGTTTTTAGAGTTAATACAGTATTCCTGCGGACAAGCGACATGTATAACGTCGGATTCATTTAAAAGATTTGCTTAAAATATACATAATGAGATAAAATAGGGTTGCGTGAGTTACTGGAATATATTGTAATATCGCCTTGTCGCAAACAAAGCTAGAACTTAATAGTAGAGTTAAAAATACGTAAGGATTATAAGAATAAATTGCAGATTGCGTGTTAAGTGGAAGGTGAGCCTGTTGATAATTTAAATATAGATATTATAATACTTAGTAGGTAAATGCAATAGGCAATATAATAATAAATGTTAATTATTCGCAATTAAGAATAACTTAAGTTACGTTCACAGGTGTTTATCTTTTGTTATGTGATTGATATTCTTCAGTATTTCATTAGTGCTTTTATTGTCGATGTAAAAATAATATTTACGTCACATTGATGAGATGCGAAAATAATATTTGCATCACATTGATGTGACCCCAATAGTATTTTAAGAATATCAATTTTCAAACAGTTAATCCCACGTTTGATCGACGCTTCTGGTGACAAGAGGACTAGTTCATATCTCGCGTAGAGACTTACGATCGCTATTAAACAGGATAATGCGATGTTCTTGGCACTATGGCGCATGGGCACGGACTTCTTTCAGGTTGTTTAGCTTAAGCTTTATTACAATTAGTTTTAGGGTATTTCATATTACATTTGAAATTATTATGTGCGAAATAATGCATATCTACATTGTCTTCAAATCGCCATTTGAGCTTGCATTAATATCTAATATCTTTCAGGTTTTTTACAAACTCCTTCTTTGGAGATATTCCACCATCTATCTTGGAATGTTTAGTTTCGCAGGACCACCTAACTGTACTCTCCACTTGTCGTTTATCAACAAATTTGCATATTATGCCAATTTATTTTGCAAGTTCAAATTGACGCTAAGTGAAAGAAAGAGTGAGTTGTGACGGAAATTTGCAGCAACGCGGAAACATTTGAATTTGCATACCTGTCCGTCATTGTCAGTGTTATTTTAAATGTTATTTATTATAGGTTACGCGATCGGAGAGGTATCAATCACCTCCACACCCATTTCTGGTGCGAAATTCTTGCGTTTCGTTGGAAAGGTTGCCGGCTCACGTATATGAGGTAACCTTAATCCTCAGGAGTAGTAACGGATCTGTGATCAAATTTTCGAACATCTTGATTGACATCAGAGCTAACTCTTGTTCTTCATTGTGATGGGATTTTTGTCCTCCATTGAGTTGGTTATAGATGTCCATAGGCTTTAATGATAATTTACTGTGAGATAAAGTACTTCTATTCGAAAAAGTATCTATAATTATAAACTTTCATTTTAGATTCTATTGTTGGTTTGTTCCATAACTTGGGAAAAACTAGATATTTTGCGAAAATCTGGCTAAATGCGAATTAAAGGAAATACGGGTTAGTGGTTAATCCGACAATCGGAAGTTTTCAAACCGACTGAAGGCTTTCAACAAGGCCTAAATACTCTTATATAATGATAACAAACAATAAACTGTTTGTTTTTCGAAGTAAGAAATTCCTAAGAGCATTTGTCGAGCATTTGTACTGATAGTACTTAAGCTGTACACTTTTTGCGATAAACATTAGAGCTATGGTCGTTCATATATATGGGGCAGATATAGGGTACTTACACTTAATTTTACTCCGCTCACACTATTTTTCACAGGCAAATTATTTGGCAGATTGACCTGCGACACTTCAGTTTTTTCAGTGAGATTCTCAAATCGCGCAAGAATCTCCTTCACTGACACTTTAGGTTCCGATGATTCCTCGTGGATCGTCTCCATGTGTCCACTGGATGACGACGAAAAACTTTGAGGGCACTTTTTACGTTCAGGATTCGTGATTTTACGGCGAACTGGTTCCGGGTCGCGGGTGTCGGCTCCCGAATCGGAGTCTTCGGGAGCGGACGCATCGGCGCTCGACGCGGCTTCCGAGGAGTTTATGAGAGAGTCCAGACTGGGAGCGCGTTGGGGTATGCAATCGTCGCATTCGATTTCGAAGCCGTAAAGACGTTGCAAGTGGCGCCAGTTGTCGCGCATCGCGACCGATAGGCGCGGACGCTGCATGGTGCGCGCGGGTGCGCGGTCACGGGCCGACTGCGCGCGCGACATATACCTCTGACTGCTCTGAACCACTATGGTGTATGAAAGCCTTTCTGTGTTGACATTTAACATCTCCGCACGCGTCGGCACATTCGGTTTATTGACGAGTTTTTCATTGGAAATTGTGATCAAGGACGTTCTAGAGTTGATAACGGTTTAATTTCAACAACTGTTTATATTTTGATATACTTTACTTTTATTTAAAACGTGATTTAAATGTAGTTCGTTACAATGGATAGAACCTACAATACTTGTAATGACTCATCAGTTTGACCTTTACAATAAGTGATGAGCTTATGCGAAGGAAAGTTTTGCGGAAATTAAATAATTTTGTTTCACTATACCTACTTATCTATTGGCAGAATTGTGACGCCCATTCACCACTTCCTCTTACGTTCTCTACTACTGCGGATATTAGCTATTCGTATTTTGATATGCACTGACCCTAATATGGCTTACACATACAGTTTTCTCTTTAAATTTTCAACAGAATGTACACTGTGGCTGAGAAGACGAGATTAAATCTGTTTATAAGAAAGAAATTAAAACAAATATTACATAAAAAACACTCGTAAAAGTCGTAAACTGGATCAAAATAAAATGTTTTTATTTCTGTTGTAAATTGTTTTATGGGACAACCATAAAATTAAAAATTAAAAATTCGATTTCACTTAAATGTCCATTATTTTTAGTATCGTAAAAGAATGTATGATGGTCCTGCGCTTGTACGGTAAAAAATTTCGCTCGCCCATTTCTACCGTGAATCGATTTTTCCGTTTCGGTAGAAATTACGGTTGCGGGTTTACTTAAATAATTATAATGATATGCCCACTATTTCTTAGGTGTAGCAACGTATCTACAAGCGCCGTGTGACTAGTTACAATACGACTGCAAGCTCGCTACTTTGATTTTAAAGCGAAAAATAATGTCAGGATTGCTAATGTTCTTGCAATTTGTTCACATTTGTTGCTTGATTATTAGAAAAAAATACTAGGTAAGCGCTTTCCCGCTTTCCGGGGCCAGTGCAAGTCGTTTATCAGTCGCCTGTATAGCGGAACCGGCGCGGTCAGTGTAACGGGCTACTAACGGGCCCATAGTATCTTAATGCTGGATTTAGCTAATTGGCGACTACCATCCGATATGTACGTACTAACACGTATCGTTATCGATAATTACCACTTTTTCATAGTGGTATTTAATTACGTATTTATTATATCTAGTAGAATAATATTGATTTTAAGTTTTTTTTAGTAAATTTCAAAATGCAACCGATTGTAAGAAGTATGTAATATATATATAACAACGAATATAGCAAACACGTGCTCCTGCGAACGGTTGAAATAAATCTATTAGGTTGCGACTATCTGTCTATAAAGGATTGATCATATTAAGGCGGTATAAATATATGAGAGATACAATATGCCTCCTTCATAAAATCACTCGTTTTGACTAAAACAAAATTGGAATTAAATAAGAAAAATTGAAATCTGACGCAAAAATGTAACGGTGATATGCATTTTAGATAGTTTAAATTAACTTGTAAGATACATTTTATCAATAATAAAACCATATAGCGTTACCTACTGTCGCAGAATATTTCAATAAATAAGTAATTCTTGCTAATCAATAGATAATTAGCATTTTACACTATGCTATGATATGATAATTAAAAATATATTTTTTTATTTCAAAATTATTCAGTGTGAAAGACTTATGTGGTTGCCATTTAAACCTCACAAAGTATTCGACATATTAAAAATATTAAGAATGACCTGCTGATTGACTGTCTTACAATTGATGAGACTGAAAGGTCAAGGTCTTCATATTTAAAAGCTTTTTTGTTACGAAATTATTTATTACTAACGTTTTAATTTATATAGGTTTAGTCGCTTGGTATGTATTGTTTAGATATACGTCATTGAGTGTAAAGCTGGTTTTTTTTTATTTTTTATGTGAAAAGAGTAGCAAACGAGCATACAAACCACCTGACGTTAAGTAGTCGCAGCCCATAGACATTTACATACTACCACAAACTCGACTGAAATCCTGTCTGAGCTCGAACGTAGATGCGTTGCTACTCCTGAGGACTAGATGGTCGCCTTGCTGCAAAGTGTAGTCGGCACCGCACCTCTCCAACCGAAACATAAGTAATGCTCTACGGCGGATTGTGAGGGCGGCGGTGGTACCTCCTCGGTCAAACTATAGTCCCACCTATAATTATTTTGTTCACTGCTCGGTCTTAAGAAATGTGTTTTGATAAAACGCGTGTTGTGATAAAACATAGTATATAACGCGATCAGAGGTACAGGCACTTCATGTATAAAATTTGAGGTAGATTAAATCGATAGTTTTAGTGTAATAGAGAAACAAACAAATAAACAACATTTCATTTTTATTAAAAGTAGGGATTATTAAACACCCATCATGGTGTTTAGGATAATAGATACCAACTTAATTATTAATTTAGATTTATATCAGTAGACTAAGACTGACATTATTGGGTTAAGTGTTTTTTGAATAAGGATCTTAAACTATACTTTAGATTGATTGGTGGTACCTCCCCGATGGAACTATAGTTGTATTAAGCGTATAGACATGTTATAGTAGTCAACAAGTCTTTCGGTATCGGTCTTACGTTTAAGAACCGTTATTTATTGATAACAACAATGATTGACCGCTTAACGTATACTTAAAAAATAGAAGTGCACATAAATTTTGTCATTAACGGATACACATCTAAACTCCGACCGCGCCTGATATTGATTAACCTCGTTGCAACTTCGCACTATGAACACAATCAACTTGAGCACGATTAATATAGATCCCCTGTCTCTCTTAGAACCTTTAGTATTTATTGAAACCGTACATAAACGTGTGCAATCTCGTAAGAAAATGTTTAGATGTTATATTCAACAAGGCTATCTTCATGCCTGCAGAGCGTACACACGATGGCAATTATAACTGTACCAATTACGAGCTCATTAAAACGGCTAGTTGAATTGCAAATGTTGCAGGGATAGTAAATATAGTCAGCAATCACTGATCGATATGATCGTATTAATATCGTAAGTGTGAAGAATAAACCTGTTAAATCAGTACAATTTAAATGATAAGGAAACCAAAGTAATATAACCTAATTTTAACAAAAATATTTTATACAAGTTTCGATCAGGTACGCGGTTCCTTTAACTAAAAATCGGGTATTCACATTTAACGCGTTTTTATATATTTCAGCCGGAGAAAAAGGCAGACGGGCCACCTGATGGGAAGCAGTCACCGTCGCCTATGGACTTTCGCAACACTAGAGGAGTCGCCAATGCATCACCAGCTTTGAAGGAGAGCTCTTTACACCTTTCTTTAAGAGCCTCATGTCATAGCGTTCAGGAAACGCTTTGTAATTGCCGATATTTCGGCTCGTGGTTACGGTTAAACTACTAAGTGTTACTATATTATTTATTCGTGGTCATGGCTAAACACGGTTAAACCAATAAATAATAGTACAATATTTATTCACTTATTAAATCCCACTTTTAATCGACTTGAAGTAAAACATTTGTTCTATTTTGAATTCGTTAAAAATGGCTGTAAGCAACAGTAACCATTTAAAATGTAAACAGGAACTAGATATACGATTTTAAACTAATAATATCATCGCGGAATTTATGGATTTTACTACGTAACGGGTACTCACGATAAGGGCTTTTTAATTGCCGATATTTCGGACCAGTTGCATGGCTCGTGGACAATGCTAAACCACGGGCCATGCAACTAGAGAGTTAGGTTTTTTTTTGTTGTGAAAATGTATAAAATAAACGCGGAGGAACTCGCGGGCTCAGGTAGTTTATGATAATTATTTTTTTGTTTTCATCATTATTTTTAATTAAGTACTGTAATCTGGCGCGTGTAAAGAATATTGTTTTATATTATATAGGAATTAGGCTAAAATTACTGATTATATGGCCATATTACATAATTTGTTATTTTCATTATAAGTTTTTACTGCAAATAAAACAAAATTTTATTAGTCTTATGAATCAGCTATATTCATAATCAAGTTTCAATGCTCCACTTTGCGAGTTAAAAGGTATAAATCCTTACCAAATTTAAGTATCGTTGAGAGAAAGTTTTAGCATCAAGTGGTATGGCAAATATTAATATATTTGTTTACTGTCAAATACTAATGGTGCGTTCAGAAATTTTCAATCAATTTTCAGAAATATTAAGATATATAAAATACGTGTTAATAATAAACTAAAATAGAAATATTGACAATGATGAAAATCTTAAATGTAATTATAATAAAAACCTAATCTAAATAATCTAAAGGGAGTCCGTGCCCATGCGGCATGGTTCCAAGAACACTAGCTGCATTCCCGCGTTGAAAAGCAATTGCAATTCTCTGCGCGGGATGTGAAACAGCCGTCTTGTCACCGGCGGCGTTGATCAAACGTGGTATTATAAATAGAAATAAAATAAAAGAGTAAATGACAGTTTAAACAATTGAATGAACATGCTATGGGTCTTTTAATATTCCATAGTCTAGCCGATATGATAGAATGATTCGACGAACCTATTTGTACGATATGTTTGTATGGAAAGATTAAATTGATGCTTTAAGTATTTTCCCTACAATTTCTTCATGTTTTTTTCATTCATTAAACCTTCCTTGGACTTCTACAAATATTTCAAAACCAAATTTAGCCACGGCGGTCCAGCCATTCCCGAGTTTTAGTGAGACTAATTAACGTCATTCTATTTTTAACACGCTTTTATTAGCTTGGGTTGTATCTATGTATGTATGTATGTATGTATGTAACGGAATCTTCGCGCATAATTTTCATATGTCTGATCAATTTGAAACTTTGCACATGTATCAATGACCGATAAAAATGCAATAATATGAAAAAAAAAGAAGAATAAATAATAGTTAAAAAAAAACGAAATAACACGCTTTTATAAAAAAGTATAAACAAAAAAAAATGCGACGCAAAAAAAGCATGGGGTGAAAGGTATCAATAGATCACTGAAAAAACACCCCACTTTTATACTTATTATTATTATTTTATTGCGAAAGAGTAACAAACGGGCATGCAGGCCACTTGATGTTAAGTAGTCACTGCAGCCCATGGACAACCACGTCCAATCTCAAATAGAACAGAAGTTCTATTTAAGGA
>DWON01007376.1:0-12984 GCA_018251015.1 Phocides pigmalion okeechobee
CATGTCAATTATTAAAAAAAAACATTTATTATCAAAAAAAATTAGAACGGCAGTTAGACCGGGGATGTACCATTGCCACCCTCACTATCCGCAGTTAACACTTTCCCTGCGGCATACAACACTGCTGTGTATTTTTTTTATAAGATTTTATAAGAGTAAGAAACGGGCATGCAGGCCACCTGATGTTCTGAGTGAGTGAGTGGTCACTGCAGCCCATGGACAACCACGTCCAATATCAAATAGGACAGAAGTTCTATTTAAGGATCGAAGCGGATGCGTTCCTACTCTTGAGGACTAAGATGGCTGCCTCCAATGTGTATCCAGCAACCACACCTCCCCAACCGAAACATAGTACATGAAGAACATGTCGCTTTACGGCGGGGTTTGAGGGGGGGGGGGGGGCCGCCCAAAGCGCTTGCGGCTTGTATGCACCTGTTTAGTACGCACCTTGTATAGATCTGTATGGATTACGGGCGAACACAAGTGCTGAGTTGCCGCCGGCGGTACAAAACCATTGAACATCAGATGGCTTCCACGCTCATTTCTCGTTACTTTGGAGGTTTTCATTATTGTAATTAAAATGTAAATAAATTTTGAAACAGCTCGTATTTTATTCTCTGATTAAACCTTGATTGGAGCTTCGTGGAATCGAGCCTTAATTACTTAGCTGAAAGGAAACACGATGTGTCATCTGTACGGTCGTTTCTCTCCTCATATGGTGTCATATTATTTGGCTTTTAAGGCTAGCAATATTGTTGTATCGTCTCCTGGCGATTATTAGGGCTTTGAGAAAATGTACGTCTATCACACGGCTTCATCAATATTATGAAATGTAATGAAATCAACAGTTTATCCCCCGTTACCGCAGTTTCACCGTGGCTACGAGCTATGCAACCAAATTAGTTTAAAATATATTGTGGAGTGTCTATTGGCGCGGTTTGAGGATAAGAATGAAGAGGTGAAATGGCCCCAGCTCCACTGGCTCCATTAATTTACCTTGTTATTTATATTAACATATTCAAAGACGGAAAACATATGCGTTATGGAGATTCTACAAAACACCTAACGAGTCGGTGGTAATTTGTTGATGTTGAAAGAGTGTAAAGGATCTACTTTGAATATATATATTTTTTTGATGACTCCTACGCTGTGACGGAAATTGGCGTACAAGTCAATCCCATCAAATCGTTACCTGCGTTCAAACGCACATATCTTTTGTATTTGGACAGAATATCAAATGAGCATGCAGTCCACCGGATGTAAATTAGTAACTAGTACACGTAAACAAACACACACACAAGTGAAGTCCTGTCTGAGGTCGTAGATGCGTTGCTATTGCAGAAGACTAAGATGGTCGCTTCGCTACTAAGTGTAGCCGGCAATCGCACTTTTGTAACCGAAACATACTAGTTGCCTCACAGCGGATTATGAGGGCGGTGGTATCTCCCCGGACGAACTAAAGTTTACTGAAAACGTTATCTATTTAAAGCCTACCTATTAATATAATCGAAACGCGATGATACACAGCGGAGTAAGTAAGAGTAGCGGTGGTATCTTACCAATATAGTTTTATCACGTATTAATTAATATACACTTTAACACGTAAAAATATGTATATTTTTAGTAAAAAAATTCTTGTTTATTTTTTTAGTTTAGCTGTAAAAGAATTGAAAGTTTAGAATTTTGTGTATACTCTTAGAAATTAGAACTGTAATAGTTGTTTATGTATATTTTTATTTTCAATAAACTTAATTAGTTTTCAGTTTTTCAGACGAAATGAAATTCAAGTGGGTGCACAAGTTTTTGTTACTTAATTAAACTTATTTGTTGAGAGAACTATAATTTTTCGTCAAGTAAAATATTCCAAGTTTTCTTCACAATACTACATACTCGTATATAACTATATGGTGTGTTCTGTTATCTGCTTATATATATATATATATATATATGTACAGCAAGTATATAAACGTTTACAATTTGCAAGTTCTAATGGACGGTCTAGTTTTACTTCCAATCTAATTAGTCCCAATCTTGTTAATTAGGTCGATTTCAGTAATTGGAGAGGAAAATAAAGCCAGGGCCATTCTAAGAGGGTATTGTTTTAATTGACTATATACTTGATCCTGCGAAAATTACATATAGAGTAGAAGTCCTACCTTAAGTCGATAACAGATGGTGGCTACTGTGGGTAACACGATCGTCTTATATAACAACTAATAACAATAGGTAAAGTAACTACTGAAAAGCAACAAGATTCCTTTGTGAGATGGTTAGCAATAGAGTATGTACGCCTTCAATAGAGTATGTAACGTTATGTAAAGCAGTCGTTGCAGCCGATGGACATCGAGATACAAACTCAAATTGGACTTAAATAGTTTTCACCGTGACCACGATCTATGCAACTGATTAATAGTAATAATTAATCATGAGTACGTGGTACAAATGGTAAATTTCATAAATTACGAGATAAAATGTATAATTATCTGTATATTTCTACCTATGGTTGTACGATGTGTTGCTTCTGCTAAAGACTAAAATAGTCACCTCCATTTAATGTTCAGTGGTTTCGGTTCAATCATTTTAGTTTTTTATATATCGTCAATTATTACTTACTTTATTGCTTTGTTATTATTACTAGCACTAGACTATAATATATTGTTACACTTGTTATTGGGAAGGCACTGTCTCCCAGGCCAAAGATAACGCTTTCCTGGGAGCCAGGGCTCTACGCATCAAATGTTATTGTGAAGTTATGGTCAATAAATCAATCATTATTATTATTAATTTGCAATAGTAAGACGTTCCGAGACATACAGTTTTCTATTTTTTTAAACGTGATTTCGTGCACTTTTTTTGAAAAAATACAATGCCTTCAAATGAATTGTTGCTATATTATTTGACCTAAAACATGCTCAAACAGTATTACGTGCTATATTTAAAAAGTTAAAATTGATCTTAATTTTAAAAATCATCTGCAGTAACATCGAAATTTTAAAATATCACACTGTTAGAGATATATAGATTTATTTCAAAACAATAATCCAAACAAATTATACTACTTCTGTTCTAAAAAATTAAAAATTAAAGTTGCTTAGCCCTACTGTTAAGTTTTATTGTTATTTAGTTACTTTTGCCCTTTTATCGTCGATATTTATTTCGACTTATTACTTCGAATCCGGGATTCGGAGTCAATTACGGGTACAAAATCTATTTAATGAACTTGTTAGTTATTTATTTCCATCACATTAGGTTTACAATCAAACACTGCTCCACACGATTACGTAACTGTATTGTAGTGACTGGTTCGACAGATGAACTGTAACGTTGGGCGAACATATTGCATGCTTAATGAAACACTGACCCATTAGCAGATTGGTCAGAATTGAGTTACATACAGATACAGGCGCCTGTTAGCGCCATCTACCGTCTACCGTTCGAATTAAATTGAAATTTCGCAGTGCTACTGCCCCGGCGATGTATCAGTTGTAATTTTATACATCAACAAGTAGGATAAGTTCTCATAACAAGATCTTCTTTTGCGATTTCCCAACAGTCTTCTTTTGTGAGTTTAGTCAGTATCACATTATGCATGCCATATTTTTATCATAGAACTATTTCTTCATTACTAGCATTAATTAAGATTGTTAAGTCTGTACATGCTACAAAGACATTATATTCAGATTATGATGGTGGCGGTGGTACCGCCCCGGGCGAGCTCTAACGGCTCTACCACTTTTAGATTGATGAAAATGATTTAGAAAGCTATTTCTATAACGGTCGTTGTAATACTAAACTGTTTCTGTAAAATCGCTGGTAGTTCTTAATAGGACGAACGCTTTAAACTCCAGAACCCCAATTAGGTCACGGTACATAATTGTCCCGGTGAGCCAGGCAAACCAATCGGCACGATTGCTCGCTAATAAACCTTTTTGTGGTATTATGTAATCAGATTCATAGCTAAGGTTTAAATTCTTAGCTTGAGGATTTAATTTTGAAATTCTGTATTATGTTTAACTCTATACTGAAAGACTAGTTCTGTCTGCGATTTCGTTCGCTTGTTTTAATATCTCAATCGCTTGTTGTAAAATAAAAAGTAGCTTCACTTATTTTTTATAAAACTATCTGTGAAAATCGCGTCAAAATCGGTGCAGTCGTTTTAAACATTACCAGGAACAAACAGATAGCCAGACAGATAGACAAAATGTAAGTGTAGCCTTTAACCGCACATCTTTAACCGAAACATTAGTACTGCTTTACGGCAGATTATGAGGTTGTACGGTGGAACCTCCCCTTTCGAATTATAGTTCTCCCATCCTAAATACGATATACATCGTAAAGAATCAGGCAACGACGTCGACTCTGCAACTGTAATATTCTGCAACGTCGTATATTGATGTTTTTCTACAATACGATATCACATCGTATTCGAACATCGTAACGTGCCTCGAAGGCACATATATATATATAGGCACATATATATATACATTTAAGTCCTAAAGTACTCCTAATAATAAAATCCTTCGTATTAAGGTTAATGAAGGTTCAACAAGGTATGTTTTAGTACAAGTTAAATTTTACTTCCAACGTTTTTTGATCAAATTTACTTTGTCCAACTGTTTTTATTCCAGTTTAATTACGTTTAATTCAAAGTTACAGGGCGAGGCTAAATGATCAAAGTGTTCTAATTAAGTGCCTCCAAAGCTGATCCGTGTTTTAAACCGACCCTTAAAGGGAGGTTTTATTTTATGACACTAGTAAACTAGTTCTTACGAGGAGCTCCTTCTACTGTGTGACGTAAAACATTTTGACCAATGAGTCTATCTATTATTTTATATTAATATCCGCAGTTTTAAAATAAACCTTTAACCCGTGGGGTCCGCGTGCCAAAAAATTTTTCAAACAAATAATACCACGTATGATCGACGCTGCCGGTGACAAAAGGACTCTGGCTGGTTCATATCTCGCGCAGAGAATTGCAATTGCTATCCAGCGCGGGAATGCAGCTAGTGTTCTTGGAACTATGCCGCATGGGCACGGACTCTCTTTAGATTGTTTAGGTTAGGTTTTTATTATAATTAGTTTTAAGTTTTTCATCATTGTATATATGACAATAAAAAACATAAAATAATAATTGTAATGTGGACTTGTACTTAATGCTAGTACTGTTGGGTATCTACTCTTCAGCTTATTAGTACACTATTTACTCATTTGTTTATTAAAAATAAGCGTGTACGACCTTCGGCGTGGTGGGTGTTCAGCACGCAGTCATCGTTATAGGGGGCTTCCCAGAGGTTGGTCCGGCAAGGCCAAACACCACTGGGGGAAGCCCGGAAGTATGCAAAAGCATTCCTGCTTTTCTGCCCAGCGGTGAAACCATCGAACTCCTAGCTGGTTTTTGTTGATGGAGCCTGATAAATGCAAAATTACACACATAATGTTTCGAAATTACAAATTATATTTCGAAATTCATTCGCTTAAACTATATATATAAATTCAATCGCTTAAACATTTTTGGAAATTAGTGTATCTGTGAATTTTTATACAGTAAATGATGTGAAGTCTAGCAATCCGTATTTTGTTAAAGGAGAATATTTTGAGAGGAGACTCGTGGCTAGCAATGAAACAGAAACATTGACGATAACTTAAACTTTATTTATTTGTAAAGATAATTTATTTTATTTAATCTACAATGTAAGAATCACGTAATTACTATACAATTTCCTACAGTCAACAGTCGTACAGACCGTCAGGTGGAAATCCATTATGTCAACAACCCAGCCATTGTACCTCTGTCAACCATTCAGTGTACACATAATCCCCTCACGACGCTGCTTTGTATTCAAATGTGTTTACTGATGCAGCTTCCTATACTGAGTATTGTCGTGACGTACGCTCATTAAGTTCATTCATTCATTCGTTTATGGACTTTGAGAGTTTACAAGACTTTGTTAAGGATGTAATCAGTAAACGACCTGCCCAGTAACGGAATGAAGATGTCAGACTTGTACTGACTAAAATCACACACTAATCCTAATCCACTCAGTCCTTAAGTTTTGGATGTCTCAGAATAATGATACCACGATCCCAACCAGTATCGGCTGGCCTTCATGCTTTGGAGATTAGTTCTGTAGTCCTCGGGACAATTGAACAGCAACCACGACTCCGACAAGCTTCGGCCCGCCATTTTGTCCTGGCGAACCCCACTGATGATGTTTCCTCTATGAGAGCCGAGCATGGAATACTACGTACCGTCATAATGGACCTTTCAATGTTTATCTTTTTTCTTTTTACTACGCAATTAACTATGAAAAATCATTTAAAACTAATTATCGCGGAATTTACTGTGTATACAGTACATTTTACTGTGTACTGGATACTCACATTAACCATGTTTGATTGATATTTTGAACCAGTTGGTTGGATTGAAACCATCAGTTAAGTGGATGGCCACTAACCCATAAGTTTTTCGACCCATGATTGGACCAGCATCATAGTGTTTTTGGTCATTTCTAGTTGTGAGTGATCCATGATTAATAGTAAGAAATTTATATTGTGTACTAACGGTAAACGATTTTTGTTTGCCGATATTTCGAACCAGTTTCATGGTACGGCTAAACTGCGGTGGCGAGAGAAACTGTCGACAGATGGTAACGTGTACATCTATCTATCGTACCCATAGTCCATTTTGCTTTTTTGGATTCCATATCATAGTAAAATATATAAATATTGCGATAATATTACTTTAAATTTTTTATCTTATCGGACGGCAGACTACCTATAATCCGTTGTCCGTGTTTACGTCACCCTTACACTCTATATCTATCAGGTATACATATAAGCGAGTCGTCTGAGATAAAAATCCCAGAAGCGAAAGCGCAAAATTATTGACCAGGTAGGTATCACCGCCACCGCCGTCTCCCCTGTAAAATAAATTGTACGGTTCGAATGGGGAAGTGTGATTGCGGGTTATACTTACAAACGAGTTAACAATCATCCTTAGAAATAGCAATGCATTTAATTACGACTTCTAATAGGATATAAATGGCGTTTGAAATTTAAAAAGGATATTTATGCCATCATGGTTTGCCTGCGCGACCCAGCCCAGCTTCACTCGGGTAAAAGAGTTTATATTTACTTACATTATTTTTCTTTCAAACATGCCCCCAGTCATTACCTAGTTGCAAAAACTAACAATTAGAACATTTATTTTAGCTTTGCTTTATAATATTTATTATAAATATATAGATAGCTGGTAACATGAAGGAAAATAATTGTTGTATGAATAATTAAATTTCAATTCTGAACATATTACATTTTGTTTAGTAATTTTGTCAAAGATAAAACGTAGTTTAATGTCGCCAAAGAATTTTAATAACACGAGATGATAATATATCTATCAAATTACGTACGTATGTATTTATTTAATTTCTAATTCGTCATATCGTCAGCGATAACATTATTATCTTTAGGGTATTTGCGTACCATACTAGTAAAACCCTTACGAGTACATGCCTTTTGGTACATGCTCAGAATATGTTTTTATATCACCATTACATATTGGTATTATTTTATACGAAAGTGTGTATGTTTGTATGTTCCGTTTTCACGTCAAAATTGCTGGACCGATTTTGATGAACTTTAACATACAAATAGATTAGTCCTAAAAGACGAAGCAGATAATAAACTTGAAGATGTACTTGTACTTCAAAGTAAGGGATGAAATTTACTACGAGGAAATGATTTTTAAGTTAATGGTACGAATATAGGTTTTGTATTTGTTTTTTTGTACAGTGTAATTAAGCACTAATAAAGTAATTTTGGAAATTACCCAAGTACCAATAAGACAGTGAAAATGAGCTTGAAAAATGACTTTCGGTAATATCGACATTGATTTGGTTATAAAATTTGATTTTGATTCTTTTTTGCGTGAGCAAAACCGTGGACGAAATCTAGTTTCTTTATAAGTGCTGATAGTTGACATAACTATTTTATGATAACAGCTAATTTACAAGCCCGTTTGTTTGTATACCTGATACAGAAACTATAAAATGTAAGAAAAAATTAAATACTAAAATACGCTAGTATGATTTTAATGGATTATAACCAAAACTCTCACACGCGTTAAAAGTATTTAAAAAAACTTCATAAATATTTATATAAATAAAGTGGTAGAGGTCTGCCGTGCGCGTAACGAAAACGATTGGATAGTGTTCGATAAAAAAATATTAGTTTTACTTCTTAGTAACTCCAATTTTATCTCAATAATGTCACGATGTTTTTATTTAATAAAGTTGGTAAATTTTCCAGAAAAATCGAACTTATAACTCTACGCGCTTAGCTGTGTTTTTGTACAATGAAGAACTAGTAGATCTAGAACTAGCAGTTTTTGGGGTGGTTAACTAGTATTATTGCAAATAATAAAAAAATCCAAATAATACAGTCAACGTCTTAAGCAATTACAAGTAATTTTTAAATATATAGTTTATTTTTAATTTCAAACGAATACACTTATTTGATTCCTTTTAAATTTGAAAAGAAAATGTCATTCTTAAAATACTCTTTAAGCTAATATTATCGCGGAATTTAAACATTTTATTATATAACGGGTACTCACGATTAACGCTTTTTTAATTGCCGATATTTCGAATCAGTTTCTTATAAACAAGTCTGTTCAAACTAACCACGAGCCTTGCAATTAATTGGTCACAAAAAATAATTTTTAAGAGTTAAAATAGGGGATGATATTTTTATACTACAGGTTATCTTAAATTACAATAGAGTTTATAATAATATCTTTAATATATAGGAGGATACAAATAAAGATACATTTGAATGAAATTAGCATTCCTAAGAGTAATAGACAAGAGATGCAAATTCTTTAACATCGCTTTTCTATCTATGTTCATTTCACGCAGTTTAACCTTACCATACAGTACCTTACCCTCAGAATTGATCCCATTTTCTACAACAGTTCAATAAAAAGATAATAAATAAAAGTGCGCGTAATTACGATACATTTACAATTTACGCTAACTCTTTACGACGTTGCTACTTCGCTGTATAAACATGTACAATTTTACGCGTCCATCAACGTAATTTTTTACAACGCCAGTTTCCTCACGCCGTAAATTTCCACGACTTTCATTACTCCGGGTCTGGGCTCGTAATCTAGTGTATTACAACATTCTGATGGATGCTGCAAATATCTATTCTTAAGTGCTGTTGTTGTAATTGGTTCACTGAATTTATTTTATTGGCGCTACATACGCGAACAATACGTCTGCGTATTCGTAGATGACAGGTGCTAAAAATTCAATATTTCACTGAATTGTCGGCGCATCTTCAGTTTAGAGAAATAAGCTCCAGTTTAGTGCCGCGCCCCTCAACACTGGCCCGTTCTAATATGTGAACTCCGCAGTTAAAGTGTTAAATATTTACCGACACAGACAGACAGCTGTAACAAAAGAATAATTTCGAAGTATTTTTTTATATTTCGTGTATTTAAAATTAGTTGGCAAAAATTTAACATCGTAGATAGAAGCGAAGTTTTTAAACATTTGAATTGTTAATGATGTTAAAATATTTTTTTAGAAATTTACTTGTCCATTAGTAATTCTGATTTTCTTACACTGAATGGTACAATTTGATCCTAATTTTATATCAAATCTGGGCTTGTAGTTGAATTTATTTTAATAGTAACGGTCGTTAGAAGATAGTACCTAGTACCTACTATATATTTTATGACGAAACGTGCCTCGCGATTTCACATGCATTTTGTAAAAATCGTTTACTTTGTTGGAATTTACTTAAAATAACTATAGTACCTTTATCTTCTATATATATAATAAAACTGTAACTGATCGCTTTCTGTACGTGACAAATATATTTAAAAATTCACAATGGGATGCCTTTATATACGCAAGAGAATCCAAAAGAATGTTTTTTCATTTTGTCTCAAAATAACGTTTCTTTATTTTATTTGTTTGTATGTATATCTTTGTCTTTATGTCTGTATGTTTGTGCACACTAATCTCATAAACGGCTTATCCAATTTGAATGCAGTTTTCAGGATTATATTGTGAGGGGCTTCACTATCAATTGAATTCAATGTTTTTTTTTAATTTAAATCTGTTAACAAACAAGTTATGTCAATTTAAGTAACACGTGAACGAAGTCGCGAGCAAGAGCTGGTTTAAAATATTTTGACCGTAAGTAACGAATTACTGTTATTTTATGGTCAAATCACAAAATGTCTTTTCAACTATTACGGATAAACTGACCATTACTAGTTTAGCCGTGGTCACGAGCCATATACTAGTTCTAACTATCGACAAAAATCGTGAGTACCCGTTACGTAGTATAATATCCGCGATAACATTAATTTAAAATCACATGAAGTCTATATCTCATTCTAAGGTCTTACCTTTATTTTAGTTATGTTTTATCAAAATTCGTCGAGTAGTTTTAGGAAAAAGGGTAAGAACCGTACTCATTGTAAATCACTATAAGAATTTTAATCTCCTTTTTTATCCTAGAGCTGGTATTTAAGCTTGATTAAAATGGTAAGTTTCTAATTGAAGAAAAAATTCCAAATCCGTTAATAAATGGCGGAGTTATGAGGTAACAAACTTAAAGAATACAATCGAATTGAGAATACTTTTTTCTGAAGTCGGTTAAAAATGTATACAATCGAACTGAGAATCTCCCTTTTCTGAAGTCGGTTAAAATTTACGACTAAATTCAGAACATCCTTCTTTTTTTGAAGTCAATTAAATATTTATACAATTGAATTAAGAATCTTCCTTTTCAAAATTAGGTTCAAAAATGTGATTGCATATTTCATCCGATAATTGAAAACATTTTTCAATAATCGGATAAAATATGTAATCATATTGAGAATCTTCCTTTTCTGAAGTCGGTTAGCATATAAAAGCGAGTTGAAAACATCCTTCTCTTTTTGAAGTCGGTTAGAAAATATACAACCGAATTGAGAACTTCTTCCTTTTTTGGAGTCGGTTAAAAACCCTTCTTAATACTACGATCACATCCATGTATTCAATAGCACAACTACTTTGGCAACTAAACTTTGTACATTATCCTTCAAACTTAGAAAATAACATATCCTATTTTCCTAGTGCCTGGAGACGCTAAAAGTTAACGATAACGTAAAACTAAATAGCTTTTCAAGTGAGCTCACTTGAATGCTTGGAAAGTTGGAAAAGGGCGAAATTCGCTGCGTCTCCTCGCTTCCAATTTTCATTTTCTCAAACAGTGGTATTAGAAATTGATATCGGAAAATGGTACCACCCCCAACGGTTTGACTGAGACGACGTGTCTTGTATTATATGTTTGTTCCGTTTAGCTTTCAAAAGTTCGATCTGTGGATTAACTACGTTTTAGTAATGCTGTTAATGACAAGAGGGCTGGTGGATATCTGCAGCAGAGAACTACGATCGCTATTTAGCCCAGAAATGCGGCCAGGACACGGACTCCCTGTAAATTGTTTATATTAGGCTTTTTTAATATAATTGGTTTTAACGTATTTCATGATTAGAGACATTGAGTCAACAGACATTTCCAGCATAGCCATAAGAAGACGTTGTCCCACTCCATGTCGCGTGGCAAGAAGCACAGTCAAAACCGCCCTCAAATGGTTATTGACAGGCGACGCGAAAATTAATATATGTAATTTCATGAAATCAGAAAACTTAATATTTAGTACAAAGTTTTATACCTTTATGACGTGCCACTACTAAAGCAGGCCACTAGTGTGGGGCTAAGTGTAGAAAACGTGCAAGACGTTTTATATAGCCGTGTGTGTACTCTTCTCAGTAACGAATGTGGACGGTTCGGCATTCTTTGTGAAAAATAACTTTCTCGTTACACTGATAGAAAAGGAAAATTGATATTGACGCAAAAACAAGCCTTTATGCGCCAGCCATTTGTAAACCTCTAAGTTGACGTCACAATTTTATGTTATAGAAGTTTTAAAGAAACCTTTCTTTGCTTGCCTTTGAAGGCACTCTCGTCACACCTACCTTTGTTTTATAATAGCAGTGGACGCTTTGTTCCGGTTTGACTAAAAGACTTTTATTTAGTATAAAGAGAGGCAAATGAACATGGACACCTAATGTTAACCCTTCCCCTGCGTACAACACTGCTATGTATTACTTGCCGCAACGCGCGTTAGGTTTTTACACACCTGTGTTGTACATACAAATCTGTATGTATTACGGGCGAACACAAGTGTTGTATTTACGTTGGCGCTACAAAAATGTCTGCCACATTACGTCTATGTAAATTCTAAAAATACAATATTTCTGTGAATTGTCGACGCAACTTCCGTCGTCGTTTGTCGCTAAGTCCTATCTGAAGTCGTACGTAGATGCATCGCTACTTATGAGGACTAAAATGGTCACATCGGGAATAAGTGTAGCCCATCGTAACTTTCAAATTGAAACAAAGCGCGCTTCAGGGCAAATGAATTTGCGGTGGTACCTTCCTGGTCGAACTGTAGTTCTACCACTTATTTTTACGAGAACACTTGAAAATCATTGCTTCGCTGTCATTCTAAGAATATCTAGAGTTTTGATTAATAATTAACCACAATCTACATAGTTCACAGTTAAATCAAATTTCACTTTTATTCGGATGGTAACCAACTTATTTAAGCCGAAAATTTATTCTAATTTAGCAGTTTTAAAGTAAATCTTATTAAAGCTTGCTAAAACAATTTTATGTAGAATCGGTCAGGATTTAAACTGTTATTTGCTTTGAGTAAGTATCTTTAAGTAAATATTTAAAAGGTATAAATTATTTAATGAGAAATTATTTAAGATTTTGATGAGGTTTAATCTAAATATGTTAAATTTAATTACTTATGAAGCTAAACAGTAATTAGTTTAGTTAATTAATAGTATCAGGCGTTACTTTGCGGAAATCCATGCTATTAAGTTGTTATTAAAATTACTTTGCAACAATCCG
>DWON01007377.1:0-12984 GCA_018251015.1 Phocides pigmalion okeechobee
TGCAACTGGTTCGAAATATCGGCAATTAAAAATCAAAAATCGTTAATCGTGAGTACCCGTTATATTGCATAAAATATTTTCTTATTCTCAAAACGGTATAAAACCCAAGCAAGTCTAACGAAATCTGATTGAAACATTTAAATGTTTCAAAATCTTGCCATACAAAGTTTCAGTAAACGAAAACTTTAACAAAACACTTTATTGTAGTCTTTTGCTCTTAAAGCTACAAAGAATAAATTCTGTTATTGATTGTTGCTCTTTGAATAAACTAAGGCTACCATTTGAATTTGAATGTAAAATTATGTAGATCAGAGATTTTACTGGCTTTCTAGTATTTCAAATTGCGTACTTTACTTACAAATTAAATAAAATGTTGATACTATTTATTCAATACATTTGAAGCGTAACAGAAGAGAACATTTTATATGATCATGCGCTTATATTTTTTCGGTTTACTTTTCTCGTGATATTTAGTTTACATTTCTATATAGATATAGAGTTTACATTTCTCCTTTTTTTTTCTTTGTTAATTTATAGAAAAAATAAGATACAGAAATAATATGTTTTTTTTTGTAAGAAGCAAACTTGATTTTTAGAGTATGCTACAGTCTTGGGAATGCATATGTCACATTAGATAGAACTGAAGTAATTCTTAAGTCGTACATAAATGGTTGCTACTTCTTGGCACTAAGATCGTAAGTCTTCTGTCGCAGATCGCTTGTAAGTGTAGCCAGGAAACAAACTCCAACCAAAGGAGAAGTATTGTAAATACTACACAATACTCACAACTTAAGTAATCAATCTGTGGCATTCGTAACAAATGGGTCAAGTAAAACAGTAATTTATTTATGACATGTGTAATGACAGCAATTTGACAGGTTAGAGCGATGATCGATAACGGAAACTGTTCAGAGCGCCATATTCCCCGTGTAAAGAATGTAATTTCCTCTACAATGTGTTAACAAGACTTGAATGCAAGACCAGGGCTGCCATCCGCTTTGATATATCGGGACTGACATTGTTGACCTCCGTGATCCCTCATACCTACATCACGACAAAGCTCTTTATTACTCTGAACTAAACTGCACGATGTTGTCTACTCTTATAACGGAACATATTATCATATCAAGTCGTATTATTTTATGTTATTAAAATAAAGTAATACGTATATTTCCATAGTTATTTTTTACAAACATGGACTACCATATTTTAACATAATTATGTATTAGAACCGTATTATTTTGCGATGTTTTCGCAGTGTCCGTGCCGTAAGAATGTCATTAGATCAATTTCATGATAATTTTGGAGCATTAGCCCTATCCAGTTGTGTTCTAAAAACAAATAGTAAACCCAGTTTAGATTATACAAAGTATGGCCCCTCAATATTAAATAATACCTTTTTAATTAACAAATGATATCGTACTATTTGGTCCACATAGTTTAAGAGGTTATTTTTACCCACTAAACGCAATTTGGAATTTACTATATTTTAGCGGGACCACATGTGACAACCCTAGCAAAACTATGCGTGTGTGTAAGTGTGACGGTTCGTGCACACAACAATGGCCAGATAACATCAGAGCTCCCCTTCTTGGAGTTCATATGCACTTTAACGTTTCAACAAAAAACCGATGATAGCGCTGCCTTCTTAAGCAAAAACCTGCTTACATTGTAAATTAAACTGTGTTCTCTATTACATCATAAAAATAAATAAAAATAATTTTAAATACTGTTAAAAACGCTCAAATTAATTAAAATGTACGAAACGGTTTAATTATAAATGTTATAAGGAATAGGATTTGGGAAGTTACTTAAACACATTATGTTATATGAAACCAAATTATACAACTTATTATGTATCATCCATCTACTCAAAATGTATCGATACTATCAATATAAGCACAGAAATATTTTGTAGCATTGTATAGTATGGCAAGTCTTAAATGCGTCGTTGATATGTGTATACTATGAGTAAGAGTAACGTTTTCAATATTTGAAGATACGGCCGACATTGTAGGAGGTTTTCAACGACAAATATTTAAGCAAGCAAGTACGGAAGCTCGACCAAGCAAGAAATTATTTCCATACCCGCCCGGACGGCAAACACAGTTCACACATCAAAGTCAAATATAAATCTCGAACTTCGTTAATAGCGTTTTGGCGATCGCTGGAAACACAAACATTAGCTCAACGAACTAGTTTAGCATCGACCCATCTTCCATTGAATTAGTTTCGAGTGTGATATATATATAGGAAAAAATAATTATTCCTATTCCTTTTTGAACTATAATCTCTATTCAACTTCAAACAATGTCATTATTATATTATAAAATTTTATCGACTCAATACACAACTCATAAAAATTCTTACAATTTTTAAATTCTTATGTGCTTCGAGATGTTACGGAATGTGATTAGGAATTTGTAGTTTTTTTTAAAGATCAAATGAATATTTACCTGTATGGAGGAAAGAAGATAATAATTTTCATTTACTCCTATATCTCACTATATATATAATACCATCAATGTAAATAAATACAAGAAGGGTAATACGTTCCACATCCAATAGCATTATCGTTTCTAGATCTTGCTTGAGAGCGAGCACCTAATCCTGAGTCTTGAGTGTCTAATAATCCTTTAATAGATCCATTATCTTGAAGTACGTTGGAGCAGGGAGTGTTATGAAGTCGCGTGCAGTCTTATTAATAGAACGAATAATTAAAGGAAACGCTCGATCAACCTAGCACGGTGTACTAACGCCATGAAAGGGGCACGCCGCGCACAAGCTGCGCTCACTTCAAACCCATCGCTGCCCGCTGCAGGAAATTCAATTATCTGCTTTCGACTTTAATGTATAATATCGACACAATCATTTCATTAAACTGAATCTTGCTCCTCCACCCGTAATTGGACTCTTCAAACGAACCAATTACCCTCTGACGTCACGATTGTCAACTGTTTCATTTGCTACACCCAAAATAACTTGACAAAAATATATTTTTTGATTCTATTAATGACGTACTCTCATTTTTTGTTAGGTGACCTTATAATTATTTTGATGTATGCAGTATATTGTCCAAATTATAATTAAGATACTGATGAAGCAAGAAGGTTATTTTTCTGTGAGACTTGGATAAAACTTTTTTAATACTTAAATTTTAGAATAAAGGATGGAAAAATATTTATTAAGAGAGAATGAAAATTAAATATGGAGATATAATAGCTTCTATTTTACTGCATTTTAAAAACAAGAGGAATGTCTTGCGTCCTGACAGCTCTTTGAAGTCACAATCAATTTAACTAGAAGATAGCTTCTACACTACATAACGTATGTAAACTGATCCCACTAACCGGCTAATTCTCTACAATAAAGATTAATGTTGTATTTATGCAAACTCTACTTGACTCTACATTCTTGTTCGCATTTACTCATCTACCAAGTTATATACAGATCTACGTATACGATTGTACGTGTCATCTGTTTCATAACAATAGTACTAAAAGTGACAAACCTGTCATCTAATTATAAATTGAACAGTTTTAACATGAGTAATACCCTCAATACTATTGAATATATGTGACGTAATATTTGAAACAAAGGATGATCCAGGATTATCCTACACAATTTTACCGTCACGAAGTTGGACATAAATCTTTCGAGCAGACATCGACAGCTTGAGTTCCACAGTTATCGTTATGCACACTAACAAACATAGTCAACCGTTCCCAACTATTCCCAATACTTATCTTGCCGGAGTTTGTAAACAAACCACTTTTCGTTTGAATAATTTACTCGTTGAGGTGAGGCCTGAATACAATGACAAGACGTAATAGTTTCCGTTTTGAATAAGAGATGCCTATTGTTTCTCTTCAATATTGATTGCGTTCGTCGTCTTCGTACACTGCGGAAGCGGGTCTCCGATTTTGTTCCGCCGGGTAGATGCATGTAGGTGCGCTTATACACTTTTTTATTCTTAACGTATATTGCACCGGAGCTATATTCGAAGTTCGAAAGTCATTTTCTCGACAATATGTCTACATCAAGTCACATTAGCATATGAATGATCTTCCGTAAACAATATTAAAGAGTTCGTTGAACGCATTCCTGGGATCGTAATGATGTTCTAATTATAGTTAGTAATATTTCGTCGCGTCAAGACACGTAGTGGATCGGTGACAGTGACATAGACAGTATCGGAGGAATCAGCGCCGGCGCAAGGATATTTTGGTGGCACGCCCGATCACCGGACGCTTATCGCTTCACCGTATTTTAACCTAACCCGTTTTAAAAATAAACAAACCGTCACCGTACGAATAAATACAAACCTCGCTTTGACAGTGCCTCCTATAAATAACTGTAATGAATAGGCAGCTGGCATGACCGCAGTTATATGTAATGTAGACGTATGCTCGCCTAAATTTATTTCCCTTTTTAAATATTTATATTTCACAAGTCCAGGGGTTATTATCCTGACATTTAAATAAACATCACTTAACGTATGCCGCTGAACTACAATAGGTTAATCTCAAGTAGGTTAAGGTAGCTATTCATTGCTAAACAAAATATAGATAGTGTCTAATCGAAATTTGTGGTTCCAAGCATTGGATAAAAATATTAGAAGGAAGCTAATAATAGAAAAGAAGCACAAAAAAGCGGACCACACAGGACGGCTCCATTTGTCCAAGCCCCATACTCCCTGAGAGATAACAAACGTGCAGGGCACCGCTCTCCGCAGCACTTATCTAAACACTTAGCCCGCACTATACACAAACAAAGCTGCGCCCTAACTCACTTTTTACCACGAAACGGCTTTTCTTTTTACCCTTTAGGAGTTCGCGGTACTGCATGCTTCGCGTGTCGAGTGCCTTTGTTTGTGTCCGGAAATTCATGCATTTTGCCGCAATGGGCAGTTAAGGGAAGACACATACGTTACTAAAGGAATGTCTTTTGGTTTAATTTACGATAGACGACTGTTTCCATTCGTAAACAACGTATACAAGGAATGTATACACGGACTAACATATATAAGGTATAAAAGAATGTTTATATAAAAACTAACACATTACGGCTACGACGTAATTTGGAAGAACGAAAAAGCCTTTTAAGACAAGAACCTAACAAAAAGCTGCCGACGAAATCTTTCTAATAACAGTTTTGGTCTTGTCCAAGGTACACGTCATCGGGCGTGACTAACGAATGGCTCGCCCTACAGACCCTAAATTCAGAGTCGTAAGTATCAATGACACGAGAGCGCCGGGGCCCGATCTCTACGAATGCTGCCGAACATTACCATAACTCTATCTAAACCATAAACGTAATTAGAGACACCAATAACACACCGAACACTCGAGATGCATTAATCCTTTTTGATTTGGAAGGGTTAACGCTCTGAATCTACTTCAAAAATGTTACGACCCGCGGCATCCTGATGTACTTTTATACGAGTTATAAAATAATCGTAACTTCCTAAAGCAGGTACTAGTTGCGCCGAAAATACAACGCAACTTCATGTGGGCGGTTGGAAATTATTCACAAAACATCATAATGTAAATTTAGCCCATCGGGTATAAATAAAGAATATTTACATACATGATTGCCGTATAGCTAATGCTCATAAATTTAAAAATGTAAGAGTAATGCATGCTTAGATTTTTTTGCTGTAGTAAAAATACGAAGTTATTTATTTAAATAGTAAACGTTGCATGTCAAGGTTAAGTCGGGTTAGTGAAATTCTTTACAAACCACATCTATATTTTTAAAGTACAAATTACACTTATCCACAATACTACACGAAAATATAATTTTAAAATTCTTTAAATAGAACACATATCGTTAAGTAATTATGTTATTTAGTATCCGCCAGAACGTTTATAATTAAAAGAATTACAATTATGTCGTAATATTGTTTTTCATCGTTAGTCTTACCGTGACAACTAGGGTTGTTTCTCACGATAGCTAAATGCCAGTTCGAGCGTTGGTCATTAGTGGACGTTACAGTCGTTAGATCTGTAAATATTCAACGCGCTACTACCTGATATAAGCAGCTTTGCAATTCAATCGGTTTTGTGGGGGAAAACCAATGACCCAATACCCTTATCATTTACTGAGGCTGGTCAAGCGGAACACAGCTCTCGATACAACTTCAGTTTTACAGCAATGCTCCAACTTTAAACAAACGACTACAGTATTTGCTTTTCTTACTGCAAACGATTTTGGTACCATTTTCGAAGAATTGAGAACATTATTTATCGGTTCGTTTTTCTTCCGCAGTACAATTTCTATATGTTTTACCTATGTTCTGTATTTATTATATCTGACTAATGAGTACACGTATGACATATTATATTAACCTAACGTTAGTTCAAGACCAACTTAGTTAGTACATCTTAAAACATGCTTCTTTTCAGCCTACATCGGAACTACGCATTTCAGAAAACATTTACATAAAAATGAGGCTATTTAAAAATTTTGAAACAGTATTTTTCGTCTTTTGTTCTTGTAGCAAGACCTTAACAATCATTTGTTCTTTAAAATCACTATGCTATGTAAAACGACGTAAATTGAAAACACTATGATTGTAAAAAAATGTGTAACGTCCCTCGTATCCATAACAGGAATTATCACTTAAGTTATCAACCGCACTACGCGTGTTTTAGTTCTACAAAGTATAAAGTTTTGTAAGCATCATCAACTGATTACTGTCCACTGATGGACACGGGCGTGATGGACACGGGCACGGGCCAAAATAAGAAGATTCGGTTATACACCATACTGGCAAGTGTGGATTGGTACACTTCACACACTTTGAGACCTTCACGAACTCTTAATAATATGAGATAATTTCATCGCCATATTTTCCTTCACCAATAAATCTAGTTATAATTATTAATAAATTGTTAAAAATCTAACGTACACACCAAGGATTATAACGCCAAAAACCCTTTGTGAGACGCCAAAATGTAACTATTACTATTTCTTAAAGCACATTTTTTTATATATTGATATGTGGAACAAGGAGCCGGAAACGCGCCATTACCCAACCAACCGCACAGAAACTACAATACCCATTAAACGCGTCCTGACGTTGTGATTTATAAAATTGTAACATGTAATAAATTGCGGGTCCTTCAAATGGCACTATCATAATGCCGAAATCGAAACCGACCGTGTTTAATTGATAAAATATAACCCACGGAACTGCTATTCAATATATTTCACGGCCCATGACTTCAGTATTGCCAAAAAATGTAAATGAGAAAAAATGTCAAAGGGGGGCAAAATTGGTAAAGGGCACAATAAATTTGAGCAATCATATATTTATTGAAAACAACGTTCAATTAGTATCACTCCCTAGTATGTATAATTTCTGTGATACATTTAATTTGCATAAAGTCATTTTGATTAATGATTTGTATGGTATGGTACCGTTATGATCTCTACTTATTTAAACAATAAATATGATAATTTTGTTTATTCGTTGAGAAAGTTGTACCATCACGTTATTTCCTTATGATTATGAAATAAATGTTACTTAATTAACTCCAAATAATTATTCCTGGAAATCGATATAAAGACTATATTCTTACGAATAACGTAAAGACGTAACTATTTATAGTAATATTTGCTCTGCATGTGTGTTATAGGTGGAATCTCATTAGTCTCTTTTATTAGGCAAATAGTGGCGTAAGGGATGTTCCCAAGGCAAACATAATCACGGGGATATTGCGGCACTTATTTGGGGTAGAAATTTCGGTGCATTTTCTCCGTTCCCTATATCGAAATACGTTGGGATTATTTTTATTTGATCAAGCGAAATCAGTTTTCTTTTCCAAATCCTACCATATTTAGGTTGGATTGGCATTATTTATTAAATTAAGTACTTAAGTTTAATGAGACACGAAAGTCAGAAAATAACAAGAACAATTTAGATTTAGTGATAAACATATGAATACTTGTTACCTATATAGTTTAGAATACAATAAATTCTATATCTCTCAGGGCTCCATATCGATCAGGGCAATGTCATGGCAATCTATTATCTGAGGAGGCGGGGGCGGAATGCGATAAAATTTTTCAATCAGGCAACCGCCGAAAAATATTTACATTGTAACCCGAGGCAGGACAATATTGTAGAACGATACTCGCGAGGCACCCGCGGCGGTACGGCACGGGCCTTCCGCCGCTTTGTGCCACTGTCGAAATAATATTGAACCCGGGGTGAAATACGGCCGCACGCCCCCGGCTCCGCTCCTGCGAAATGTTTTTCCGTTCCGCTGAACAATGCCCAGCATTTAGTTTAAGACTTTAGATTCACAACACCTCCGTTTTTATTGCATCTCTGAAATAACATTGTTTTATCGACGATACAGTACATCTTACATCCGTTAAGTAATGACGAACTGACATAACTATTTAATAGTGGGATGTATAAGTCAAAGGGATACAACTACACTATAAATATTGGAAAAGATCCCATCCCGTAAACTACGTTACTATTTCACTTAAATCTCAGTTTGAATGGGATTTTATAGTAGTTACAGATAAGAATTATGGTTTACCATTTTAAATCAAATCCTACGCGTTAAATCCAATCGCTTTAGCTCAGCCCGTGCTATTCTTGTAAAATCTATTGCCGCGCTAAATTTGCATTCCTATGGCATTACCATAATAATATCTTCAAACGACAAGTTCGTAATAAAAGGTTATCGCTATCGCATACGGGCTCCGTTAGGTATGGAAATTGGAAGTGCGCCGCCCCGCTCCTCGGGTGCTCGGCTAATGGAAAATTGTTTATCACTATCAGGTTTCTGCGCGTGAGCACGATTATTTACGTGCGGTTCCTCGCAGTCTATGACCGGCCAGTAATTGGCCGCTTATTCTCTATCGCTTCCATTCATTTCTCGCGATAATACTACCCGGGGCGCATTGGCGCACACCGCGCTCATTCCGCGCTACTGCAACAGATTATCCTACGATAATAACCGTTTACATAAGGTGTCTCTGATCCTATCGACGCTATACAATAAGCTCTATAAATTAAATTCAAACATAAATTACTTCAATAATACGAAACTTTACATTTCTCCCTCCAGGAAAGATTAAAGTACCTGGATGCTATCATTTCGTGAACAGAAATGATTACAAGACTCTGGAATTGAAAATAAAATATTAGTGAAGCTCTAAAGTAACTATTAAATCTTTATTTTAATATATTTTACTAACATTATAATGAAGTAAATACATTCATTTTATTTTTACAAAAAAACATAAAACATACTAAATAACGACCGCCATCAGACTTTCTATAATTAATGATCAGAATATCCTTTAAGGCAATCACATTTGTGCTCAGTAAATCACGTCTTAGAGAGAAAATCGTACGAAAACTGATTCCGCAATTATTTATTAGGGCTTCCGTCGCGTAATATATTTCTAGGAAAATTATACTTGCTAAATATACGCGAGTGGGTGCACTAGGCACGGCGCGACGCACGGGCCACGCTTCCATTCATGAATCAACTTCAACGTTACCTAACCGAGTCCTCAGGCAACTAAAACAAACAACGTGCCACCGGAGTTATTAATAAGAGTTGCGAGTTCAATGATTTCGAGAGCTGTACACGAATCGCGGGAACATCATGCGGATTTATTGCTCCCTCATTATAATATTCGATGCAAGTCAATACGTCGATTCAGTGTCAAACAAGTTGAGATCCGATCGCCAGCTGATTACGACGGAAATGAAGAGCAATTTACAACTCTAGCTGACTCCTACGCCCGAAATAAATTAAACTCAATCAACTGTCATAGTTCATTTTGTTTATTGCCAATATTCAATATAAAAAAGATTTCTAATTAAAAGTTCATTTCGGCCATCGCAATTAAATGACCGACCCGTAATCACTGCCCGTCGGTACCGATCAAATACATCATTGTACATTTAATTAAATATTTCATATTAATCTAATAGTGACTTACTCTCGAATTCTCTCACACCTTCTTCAATTTATTGCGTATATTCGTCTAATTGGTACTAAATGTATCAACTATCTAGCAATTCTATCTTAGTACAATAAAGAACCATTATCTCAGGACAGTGTTAGAATAAACTTTGAGAATGTTCAGTTAACGTCCTGCGGCTTCACATTTATGTTCTAATTAGACGGGGAAGCAATAAAAAGTGGGATGGTGGCGTGGAGTAATATTTTCTACGATATAACGACGGCTACAGAAGACAGCAACTCCTAAATCTTGGTTCATTAAAACATTCGCCCTTTATGAAAGACACCAGTGGTAATTTTATTCCTTGTCTTGAACTAAACTCCGAGGGCGGAAATTGGCAGAACCGAGCAACGCCATTGTTACACATTTCGTTTTAAATCGAGGGGCTTTCTTAAATTTACACCCATGACTTGCATTACAAGTTAGCGGGGGAGAATCCCGAGGGTTGCACGCTACTAAAACTTCGCTTACTAATTTTGTATTTTTGAACACCACTTCAAAGTGTAAGTTTCATTTATTGAATAACATTTTGTTTTAAAAGTAATGACGTAAATTAGTTGCCTGCGAAGGTCGAAACAAAGAAACCTTTGTATACTACGCGAATGATGTTTATCATATCAAACAAGCACGAACCTTACATAACGGATTGTGCCATTAATAACCTTATGAGTAAATATATAAATTAAATTTATTTGAATGTAGATATCATTATTAGAACTGCACATAAAGAAATTGATAACTTCATGAAGAAGTCACAAAATATGGTTTAATATAATTATTGTGATTAAAAGAATTTAAAAAAGTATAGCTCCACTAGATGATGAAATTCGAGTAAAATAAATAAATCTACAAATAAATATACACTCTAATATTATATCACATAAGACACTATTGATTTTATAAACATTATACTTTTGGCTTATAAAGGTGGTAGAACTCTTAAGAATTCACTTTCGGCAGTAGCACCGTCAAGTATGTTTCTTATATGTAGAAGCAATCTAACGCCGCTGTATATTGAAGGATTTTGTAGTGCAGATTCACTTTTCCAAGGCATTCTATCTTTGTTCTCATTAATAACATCATTAGTGATCGAGTCCTTGTAGAAAACATTTGCTACGTGGACTTAGTTATACGTGTTCATTGGCTGTAGCGACCATTTAACATCAGAAGGGCTGCTTGTTCGCTTGCTACTTCTATTATACAAAAAAAACCTTAAACATTAAATAAAAATTGTTACCAATTTAATGACAATTGCCACATTTCCCACAAAACGTTACCCACTTGTGTGCACGGAAACGAACCACAAGTCTCTCGTTAGTACACAATTGTCCTCCTTTTAAAGTGTTGGCGCCCGGATGCTATTTTAAAGTTTACCCGTTTTTATTTTTAACTTCACCCAGATGTCAAGCCTTTTTCAGGTATCGTGACTCTATAAGAATAATTCTTATTCATCAAATTATCTATAATTAGACACTTTAATTTTAGAGACATTATGAGTTATATAGCTAAAACTATCTTATATCTTCGAAATGTGTTTAAAAAGCTTGCAGATATCGTATGAATCGCAACATATCATGTGTTTACAAAATTATTTAAACTGTATATCAACCTATTTGCGCGACATAAACAGCAAAAAAAATAATGATATACGTTAATGAACTGTCTTGTATAACAGGAATAGCATAAAGAATGCTGTTCACTCCATTTTAAATTACCAGTACTGGTCAAAAAGATCTGATACTACTGAATAATAGAAGTACCTGTACCTGTAGTTATCCCAGAGGACGTAACTTTGTACGTATTATAAGTGTATATATTCGTAGATAGGCAGATAGGCACAGGCCGTATCGATTATCCGTACCACTCTCCGCGGGCCGAGCGCCAGATTCCCTTCACAATGCTTTCTATCTCGAAGCCTGTTGTCATTTACTAAAAATATGCATTGTCGTAACATTTTTGTTAATCTAAATAATCGGAAGTAATAAAATCATTTTCATTACAATAGCAAATACTGTTTCTTATCTTCACATATCGCGTGCCCTCTATGAGTATTGTTAAGATTGTATCAATTGTGTCTTTAATTAATCTACAGCCTTGCAAGGTTATCAGCCCTATGAACCTCCATTCGGATAGTAATTTACACACACGCAATTCTATGTGCAAATTACTGTTAAACTACACAACATAAATAAAAATCGACACATAAATATTGTTGATACAAAAACAAGTTCTCATTCAGCATTCTGAAACGACAGATCATCGAAGCGATCATTTTAAATCTAAAAGCATAGTGCCTTACCTCTCCAGACCTATATTTAAGGGCGCGATGCAATAAAAGCACATCATTGTCCGGTCCATTCCCGCACGACTGTGCAAGATAAATGGACGGCACGGAGCGAGCGAGTCCAAGGAGACGCGTTCTCACGGCCCGTGCCTGCATTTTATTATTTTTTGTTTCATCTGGTTTCCGAGTTAGAGGTCGGCGGAGCCCGTTTCGAAACTAGAAGTGACCGCTGCACGCGCGATTACCGCGATAAAAACTATGCGACAACGGCATGCCTTGGACGACTAACGAGTTACTCCTGCTACCTGCACTGAATCCGTACACGGTCGCACACCCACCGAACCACTAATTGTTTTTATCTCTCATTCTTCCAACTGTTTATGATATTGATATTCGATTACCGTTGCATCAAGCAACGTGAACGCTTAAAATTACCCGTGAAAGGATCTTTGTATATGTTTGTCGATGTGTGTGAACTGGTTGTGAGACTCGCGTTAATTAGACATGGCTCTCCGACTACGCAACACCTCTCATTATTTACTGCTTCATTAAGAGCTCACTCACGACGAGCGACTGTCAAAATCCCACCGAACACCCGTCCGTCCGCGCTTGAAATATCGCGGTATTGTCCTACAATAGTCACTGTCGTCGGCCTCGTTAATTGTCTCACCCGCTTCTTCTCAGAGATATCCTTTAAT
>DWON01007378.1:0-12983 GCA_018251015.1 Phocides pigmalion okeechobee
TTGCAAGGCTCCAGTTAAGGCTAATAGACTTGTGAATATGGAATCATCATGTTAACTTTACTAGCGCATACAACACACAAATTACAACCACTAAATAGGGCATTCTTTAAATCCCTTAAGTCTAACTACAAGCAAGCTTGCAGTTCATGGTTACGGAAGAATCCAGGGCAGATAAAAAAATGTAGCAAAAATTATAGGAAATGCGTATTATTCGGCTGTGCGTAAGGATTCACCAATTCATGGTACTGAAAAAATCTTAAAATAAAGAATAAGGAAAATAAGAATGATTCAGGAAACAAAACAAAACAGCCTAGAGAGAGTGGACATGGCTATGTATTTTATGTAGTGAAGATCAGCCAGAGGGCATGATATAGTGCAATGAATGTTCCAAATGGGTACACGTACTTTGTGCTGGTGCAGATAATACGACTTATTATTATTACTGTGATAATTGCAGGGCTATCTCATTAGGTACGATTTAGGAATAACCGGGTACGAATTAAGACTATATAATCTTAAATCGTACTTTTCCATTTTTTTTATTGTGTTATTTTTTCTCAAGAACATGATTATTTTTGTTATTTTATGTTAAGTGTTATGTGAGAGGAATAAACAAAGATTTCGTTGACAGTAGTTTTATCATTTTATTGCTTGTATTATTCCTGTAGCAACAATTTACATTACGATTTGAGCAAGTTTACCCTACATACATGTCATTGTACACGTTACTTTTAGCATTATATGCATATATTTTATTCTCAAAACTAAATTATTTATTGTACATTTCACTATTTTGTCGCTATTATGCACTATTTATATTATTTAAATGATAAAAAAGTGAATAAAAATACTTAACTAACAAATAAACAGAAAGGTAAAAAGAAAGTATTTTTTATAAATACAACAAAATTAATAATATATATTATATAGGCGATTACTACATTCTTAGAACATAGGACTCCTAAACTCTTCTAAAAACCTTACCAAAGAACAGAACACTACGGTTCACTTGCAACTTGCAAATTATATGTCTCATCACATTATACCTACTCTTCGTTCGCAAGTCTGCAGTGTACAAATAATTTAATAAAGATCATAAACTTTTAATTAATTTTGACAAAAAACTCACACTTAAAATATATTCCCACATATATTTCATAAATAAATAATCCGTAAAATGTATTTTTCAACTGAAGCGCAATATTCAGACCTTTAAACTGGGGGATGTTCGACTGAGTGTGGGAATAAATAACGGTGGAATAAAAAAGTGGACTGTTGGTTGAGAGGAAGTCGTTATTGATGTTGTACATAAACGAGAAATACTTTCCATTTGTTATTGCCGACACCTGTCTGATATTGTACGTTGAGAGGGTGAGCGTTTAGTAACAGTCAATATTGGATATGTACCGACTGTGACTAATCAGACGTGCCGCCAATGATTCAATTATCAAATATTTCAAATAATCCTCAAGATCAATATGGAAATGTTTTAAGTTAATTTTTTAACAATGTCAATGTTTTTATGAGATCTTAAGTTTTTTTGCTTTTGTTTTGACAAGACCTGGTCAAAAACCTCAAAATATATTTTATAATACAACAAAACACACTTAATTTGCATAAAAATGTAATTTACAAAATACTTAAATTTTTAAACTGATAACCATATGCATTTAATTTAAGTACTGAATCGCAAATTTTTGACAAGCCGTTTCTTCACTATACCTTAAAGTCTTGATGTTAGGTGTTTGGTAAACAAAAAACTTAAACGTTTTAAAAATAAAATACATATGTATATTATACATTTATCAAATATTTTATATGTAACGAACATTTGATTTACATATATTTTACATATTAGGAAAAATATAACAATATAATAATTATTTTTAAGTTTACTAAAAAGTGAGAGTATTTCAGTTTGAAGCCATTTATTTAGTAGTAGTATAAAACTCAACAAACACGACCAAGTCATCAAAATCCTATAAAGTGTAAATAAGAAATAAACGGTTTTTGTAATCAGATATACAAAGCCGGTAACCTGGCCCACTAAGCGAGTATTCTTCGTGAGTTTGTTTACACGGAGTGGATAACAATGCGAACGGGGCCTATATTTGTCTTCATCAACAATTCGAAACAATAAAGTGTTACACAAAAGAATATTTATAATTTATCGTACCATTAAGGGCTTACGCCGTCATTTAAAACAAAGTTTAGTAAAGAATAAAAAAGTTTTTTTTTTATGTGTAAAGTGTAGTAAACGAGCACCTGTCCGAGTTCGAACGTAGATACGTTTCTACTGCTTAGGACTAAGATGGTCGCCTCGCTTCAAAGTGTACCCGGCAACAGCATCTCTCCAACCGAAACACAAGCAATGCTTTACGGCGGATTATGAAGGCGGCGGTGGTACCTCCCCGGTCGAACTATAGTTCTCCCACCTTTAATTGTATTGTTTCATGGTTACTTTATTTGGTTACTAAAACAATTCATTTGGGTTTTTTTGCACTAAATTTTAATCGTCTTATTAACGTGATAACCTTATTGAGTGAACAAAGTACGAAATGAAAAGGAAATTAAATTTAACTTCCAGTTCTTGTTTTCTTACACTAGAAACTATTGCATAATTTCATATTTATACGGAATTTTAACACAACAGCAGAAAAATGAAAAAATACTTTTTCCCTTTGTCTGTTTATAGTATCTATATTTTCGATCTGATTGAAAACAGTATTCCTGGTTCAGTCCTTCGTTCACAAAATAGGATGTATAAAATTAACGACTATATAAAATAGTATAAAAGTAATACAAATCAGTATAAAAGGATATTAAGTATTTTGAGTACAATGATATTTATGTTTAAAGGGAGAACTAAGGTCATTAATGATTTTTATGAGGTTAAGCGTCATTTTTCATTAAAAAATAATTTAAAATCCCCGTTTCAAAATTGCTTTAGATATACAAATGCATACTTTATATCATTGCCAATAAAGGACATTAAAAGTACGATAATCAAGCGCAAATGCAAAATACTGAAACAATTAATGTGTCGGTGAGTGTTATTCACAAAGCATTTATTCATACTTGTATCAAGTATATAACAGTAATTTCAAAGTAAATGCGTCATCAAGTCAACGTAACATATGGTAATAGGCTCTAACACGACTCTAAGGCATGTATCGAATATAATCTCGTGATATTTCCTCAAAGCAATCCAATTCCGAGAACGTGTTAACAATCTTTATTGCGAGCTATCAAATACAAAGCCTATCACATCGAAAATCTAAATCAGTAATGGGATTGAACGCGTGAGCAGACGGAAGAACTCGGATAAACTCGCCATTACTCTAGTTTCGGTCTGACCGACTTTAGATTCATGTTTATCTGTTTCAAAATATTGGTGTAAATGTTTGAGAACATAAATTGAACCGTAAACACGGTATACTATTACTTATTTACAGGATTGGTAAGCTTTTTTATTATGAAGGCGATATTTCATGTATTTTTATTACGAAATTAGTTCTGCTGATGGGATCCATAAGAAAATTATCGAAATCGTTAGTGATTCCTTCTGTGTTGTTAAGAAAGTATTTCTGAGGTAACCTATTGAAATTCGGTCTAGATCAAATTATTTCTATATTATTTACATTTACGGATAATAATAATAGGTAGAATAAAAATATATGCAAATATGAAACTTATCATAATTATAAATTAATATTTATCAATGGGATAAAATGTACTATCTAATGTTGCATTTTTTTGTTATTATCTTCCGTAATTTCTGAAAGTAATAATACCGAACTTTATTTTCTAATCTATAATAATTAGCTTAACCAAGTGTATATATTTTAAAAGCTTTACGCGGTAACTTTAAAATGTCTCGTGTTATTTTATATGAATTTTTTAGTCAAGTTAAAAAAATAGGATACAGTATCGTAGTTTTTGCAATGCGTGGGCCGGCTTTAAAAATGATAGGCGCAACCGCGTCACTGGAGCGGAGTGCGGCGCGAGATTAAAGGCTCTCGGGCTCGGTACGGTGGGCAAACAAATTGCCGTCTAATGGGAGAGTATGGGCTCGGTAGTGGGGCCCGCGGTAACCCGCTCCGAGGATAATCCAACTCGTTTTATTCGATGTCAAATATATTTAATTTTAGTTGCAACAGTTTCTTTTTGCAAGGTAAGGGTAATAACACTACCACACCTATTTATAGCGTGAATCAAAACGTTTGGAAGGTATTATAGGACTCATTTACATATTAAATTAACGTTTAGTCCTAAGGAGTAGCGTTGCGTCCATGATCGACTTGTTGTATATAGTCGATAATAGTTGATACAACTATAGCAAATGCTGTCGTCCTTCCTTCCTTTTGTTTCGGTCGAATAGTGATGGTTGTCGAGTACATCAAAAAACAAGGTGTCTATTTTAGTCGTCAACAGCAGCAATACATACAACCTTAAAGAGTATACTACTCTTTTTGAACTAACCACTAAATATAACGCCACTAAATATAAAGTGACCTGCACGCTCATTTGCTACACTTCTAGAGAGCATATAAGGAATTTAATAGGCTAAAAAAGTATACAAGCAGGCAGGCAATTTACTTTTGTCATATTTCAAGTCTTACGTAGTGCTACCCGCATTCACCCCATGCAATTTTTTAAACGAAGCAGTACGTCTGTCCTTATAAAGCCCTCTTTACATTTGTTCTTCAAGGTACTTAACGAAGGTAACAAAGGACGCCTGACGTTGAAATGAAAATTCACAATGGTCTATTCTATAGTTCCGACGCAACCGTGATGGCAAAAACTAACGTTTATTTAGCAAACAGTCGCGGTAACCTTCAAACGTGTTTTACAAATACAGTGGCAATCCAAATTTCTGAAAACAACGGTTTGTTTGACAAACATGTCAAAGAATCACTTTAACGTTTGGGTAAACAGCTAACCTTTTACTAATAAAAATACATAAAAAATTGAGTACCTAAGTTCTTTTCCTATTTTTCTCAGTGTCTATCTAAATTACAGATGTCAGTAAGTAACAGAAACTTTTTAAAATTATATATCTTGCGTCAATGTTTGCACCAAATGAGTGATAAAATTTAATTTAACATGTATATAAATATCGCGTTTACTGTTATAAAACTACGTTCCCTTTAACGATGAATTAAAGTAAGCTTTACGTCAGTCTTTACTCAGAATTAGAAGATTATTTTAAGTCTCTTAATGTCTTTACGCCGTAGAATGTATAACTCACTTATAAGATATATCAGCACTTGGCACTTGAACTAGAATCTAATAGTAAGCGGCTGCTGCAACGCTAAGCCAAGCACTTAAGAGTTCTACCGTTTAAATCCATATCGATTTCATATTATGCATATCCTCTGTACAATTCAGTGTATTATGTTACTTGTTCACCGTATCGGAACATTTATTCGTTTAAGCCAAATTGATTAACTCAAGGTTATAGCATTTTAAACTAATCTAACTGCAGGAGTACCATCGCCGAACTTGAGACGCACTTGGTAGTTTTAGTGATCAAGTAAACAAACATTATGCTACAATACACGCATAGTCTGAGACTTACTTGGTAGTTTTAGTGATCAAATAAACAAAAATATATTATGCTGCGAGGCGAGCATAGTTTGGAACGCGCTTGGTTGATTTTTAGTGATAAAATAAACATTATGCTACAGTACAAGCATAGTCAGAGGCTTACTTGGTAGATTTAGTGATCAAGGAAACAAATGTGCTTCAAGGCAAGCGTAGTTTGAGACGCGTTTGGAAGCTTTGAATGGTAAAAATTATATATTAAACTACAATAAAAGTGTAATCTGAGATGTACTTGGTAGCTTTAATGATAAAACATACAAACATTATGCTACGAGTAAAACGTAGCTCGTGGCGTATTTCGTGGCTTTTTACTGACAAAGTAAACAAAATTTATGGTAAGAGATAAGCGTAGTCCGAGACGCACTTGGTAGCTTTTCTTGACAAAGTATACAAACATTATACTAAAAGACAAGCGGTTAGCACTTAAATTGGCGTCTAATGGTAGAGTAATGTCGGCTCTAACATTAAGCCAAGCGGTTAAGAGTTGAACCCGTCTGAACCGGCTTCGATTACATTAGCGCTAGTGCTGTTCGTTGTTCAATTATATACCAAGTCTACCAACCCGTTAATAATTCTGATACCGACACTTTGGTTCAACTTAGTTGGAACTTAAAATGCCGTCTAATGGTAGTAATGCGGGCAACGCTAAGTCAAGCGGTTAAGAGTTATACCAGATTTAATAAATGTATCGATTTCATATTATGTTTACCTTTTATGCTATTAAGTGTATTGTATATCTTGGTTATATTATCACATTATTTTTTCGTCAAAGATTAATCTAATATTTTACAAGAAGGCAATACTCGTATTTAGTTTAATCAAGGTGGAATATTACCATATCGGTTTGTAATGTAAAACAATTGTTATTTAGGTGCAAAAGTGTAATGGCGGGCTCGCTTTCATTCGGGTGGGAATTCTATTCAATATGATGGGCAGTGAACCTATATGAGGTGGACTGTACTCTAGTTCGCTACATAATACTTAACAAAGGGCACACGGTCGATTAAAGCTTACTATTCAACGCCATAACGTCAAACACTAATGTTTGTTTGACAGAATCAAAGCGTGAATTCATATTTTTGACATAGTTTTGTTTTGCAAACTCGAAGATGGAAGATCGTGACGGCCACATTACAAAGGCGCCTAAGTTAAACATTTTAGGCTTCCATAGACAATTAGCCAAGAAAATTACCCTCAAATTTACCATTTATCGGCTAGTCCGTGTACACGGCTACTCGTGAGTCGATCTTTCTGTATGTACAACTGTCTCCTTGTCCAGCCACTCTTCTATCTGTCTGTTTCTGTTGTTGTCCGTCGGTTCGACCATCCACCCGCCCATCAGCACGTCCTCCCGTCCTCCGTTCGACCATCCTTTTATCCATCTCTCTACATGAGTGTCTATCCGCCTGTCCGTCTATCTGTATGTGTTTCTGTCTGTGTTTCTGTTTGTGTCTGTCCCCGTCTGTTTCTTCGTCTGTCCTGTACATATTTGATTACGAAAGCACTAGCGCCATTAATAATTCTGATACCGACACTTCAGTTCAACTAACTTAAATGTAAACGAGTTTTCTTCTCGGGCGATCCTGAAAAGCTTTTAAAAGGTAACTCCATAAACTTGTTATTTTCATCCATCTGATGTTGTCTACGAACTACGATAATTATCAATCATTTTTGTGAAAAGTTGTTTAAATATATCGTTTTGAAGTCAGAGCGCTTACTTGCTTTTTGGATTTGGCTAAAATATTGAATGTAAAAAAATACTTATTATTGTTAACTATAAAGGATAAAAGACATTTATTGTCATACAAACAATATATTTAGTAGTAGTAATCGTACTTTTATTGCTTAGTACGTTTTGCTTTCATATTTGCTCGGACAGAAACGACTATAACATTACATTCATACAAACTTTGAAGCCTTATTTTCCGCCCTTTAGGTTGGCAATTTCCAAAACTCATTTCTTAATTCTCATTTACACTATAGTATAAAAAACCTATTTGCAAATTTTCAGGATACTGGATTCAGCGGTTTGGCCTGTACGATTATGTCTGGGTCTATCAATCTTATTTTTCTTTCATATAATATTAATAGGGTATTTTACAAGAAAACTTATCAAAAACGTTTTTTCAGCTTCCTTCCTTTGATAGGAAAGCTGTACAAAGCACGTAATTGCTTAGATAAGGGGCCAGAGCGGTGATTGCAATATCGTCAACCTCAATACTCCGCTTTGTAGAATGTCGCTCATTTCTGATAGGTACGTGCCTTGACAGAACCTAAGAATAGTTCCGAGTATGCACCCAATTTCATTCACAACCTTTCGTGTAACATTTCTAACATAGACCTAGATAGGGAAAAGAAGACGCCAATCGTAATTATCAAACGTTCATGACGTTATTTATGACGCACGGCAAGCGGGCAGACAATTCACAAATACTTGCGTGGACCGTATTATGATATAATAAGAAATATATCTACCACATATTATGCCTTTCCTTTTTAAATCTTTCTCTGCGGGGTACAATACTGCTGAATATTATATGACGTAACACCTGCTTCACACCTGTGTTGTGTCATAGAAATCTGAATGTATTACGGGCGAACACAAGTGCTGTTTTCACGTCGGCGCCACTAGTCTGAGAGTGGAAAGAACGTCGGTGTATTCGTGAATGATAAAAAATGCAACATTTCTAAGAATTTTGGGTGAATCTCCAGTTAAAAGAAACGAGCTCCAGATTAGCGCCTCCCGCAACGCTTACCCGATCTGATGATCGACATGATAGCCACAGTCCAAGTGTTAATAAATAAAATATTGCTTATATATTAATATTGCTCATATATTAATATTGCTTATATATTAATATTGCTTATATATAAATGTTGCTTATTATATTTTCATACGATTTTTACTTCTATGTTTTTTTATTGAGAAAATATCCACAGGCTCGCAGTCACTTCTGTAATCTGTTCTTACATGGTCCTTCACGTTATCCATTTACACAAAGGTTGTTGTAAAGGTTGTTTGTTTTTGAGATTATTACATCATAACTCCCTCATTTATTAACCAATTCTCAAAAATGATTTTTTTATTCGAAAGAGTGGTCCAATTTAAATTTGACGAGAAAATATTTTATGCCCTTAAGGCACGTGAAATGGGTGATGAAATTTTGTATTGGAATTAATTTCAATTATAATTAAGTAATAAAACGTAAATTATAATTAAGTAATTTATTCTTTGAAGCCCTTTCTTATTTGTTTTTTAATTAAAATAATTTTAATCGTTTGCATGATAAAATCACCAGAAAGAAATTTGATTACCGTTGCATAAGAATAAAAAAAAAAAAGAATAAATTAAAAAACTGAGTAATAATAATGAACGTTATAAGGAAAAAAAGAAACTGAAGGCTTATTTTAGCCAGCTCTTCCCCGTAGAGTTCATGTAGTAGATTCAAGTAGATTAAAAAGAAAAACAAGTTAATTTGTACCCTTGTGGATTAGCACGCCATGAGATTAGTTTATTTAAAGCTAATTGAAAGATGTGTAACAATATGTATTTTTTGTAATTTGTGATCAAAAAAAATATCTTTTGAACACAAATTACAAAATTATTGGATAATTTTATGTAAACGTGCAAAAAAATTAATCATTACAATAAAGGATGTTATTGTTTCAATCCACCAGTATTTCAGGGATAATAATCATAATACGATTTCAAAATATAGTCGTAAATGTAAGGAATAGAATAGCTAACTTACAACACCGGTGAACCAATAACTTTTTATTAATAAACAGCACAAGAAAACTCAAACTCCACGCAGAACAAAAAATAATTAGGACGCCAACCAAAACTACAGTCTTCTGTTTTTACATTCTTTTTTTTTCTATCTATTCTATCTTCAAATTTCATAATCAGAATTATCTTTAATCGGTATTGCCAACATAAATAACAAAACTGTTCATGCAAACACACACAACACGCACATGCACGAATGAACCCAAACGCTTGCACGCACGTACCCATATCCGCACGTACAGAAGTGCATAGATATCTAAACTCGGTTTTCGCACGTCCGAAGTTCAAAGACTTATCTGCGACTTTATGTTTTGCAATAACAATCTGAAAGCAATCTTACAATAATCTTATTTTAGGGGATGGTAGTAACGCCGTTGACACACCATAAATCACTTTTAGACGTGATTGTAGTGCCTCTTTTTGATCTCTTTTAAGACGAGTATCTGTTGATGAATTTCTAAAGATGGAAAATTCTATTAATATTCATTAATAAGCTTATAAGCTCACCTAGTTTGATCGATGGTTCTTTACAGGTAAGCTTTCTTTGCATAGTGACTAAAGTTTCGAAGTGCTTTAACGAAGCTAAACCTTTTTATACATATTCATATTCCGGCTTTGATAAAATTTGCCTTTCTTCATTTTTAACTTAAAATAAATGTAACTTAATTACATTTCTTAACCGATTAGTCCTGCGTTTGATCAATTATGCTGATGATAAGAGGGCTGGCTCATATCTCGCGCAGCGAAATGCGATCACTATTCAATGCAGGCGTAGGGCTAACGTTCTTGGCACCATACAGCATGGGCATGGATTTTCTGTGGATTGTTTACGACTCTCTCTACAAGTACAGAATAGGGGACTGCCAGGTTTTAATGAGTGAATATACCAGGTTATGTGGTATATCATATACCAGGTACTTTTAAAAGGTCTTCCCCACCTGCCAAAAAATAGTAAGAGCAATAAATGAAGCACAATTTTCTTTTTATTGTGAAAGATTAAGAAACGGGCTACCTGATGTTAAGTGCTCACTGCAACCCATGGACAACCACGTCCGATCTCAAACAGAATCTAACTTCTATTTAAGGATCGACGCGGATGCGTTCCTACTCTTGAGGTCTAAGATGGTCGCCTCCAATAGTGTGTATCCGGCAACCACGCCTCCCCAACCGAAACCCAATACATGAAGAACATGTTGCTTTACGGTGGGCTATGAGGGTGGCGGTGGTACCGCCCCGGGCGAGCTCTAAAGGCCCTACCACCTTTTAAATTATGTTGGTGACACCGAGCGTACCACCGAGACAGGGTATTGTTTTATGGCCACTGTTCTACATTTTATCGTGCACTCGGCTTCTAAACTTTTTAGTATCTATAAACCGTTTTCTGCATAAACATGCAGGTTGTGCATAAATAATAATAATAATAACAAAAATCGTTCAATGACAGATTTTTTGACGCTTGAAATTGTAGCCGGCAATCGCACCTCTCCAACCGAAACACAAGTAATACTTTACGGTGGATTATGAAGGCGGATGATGATAAAAACAACACTTGATTGTAACGGGTACTCACGATTAATGATTCTTTCGATTGCCGATATTTCAAACTAGTTGCATGGCTCGTGGTCACGGATAAACTGCGGTAGCGGGGAAACTGTTGACAGATGCTAACGATAGATTAATTTATCTACCCTATGTCTAATTCGTTTTTATTTTTTGGATTTTATTATGTATAATATATGTGTAAATTGCGCGATGATATTAGTTTAAACTAAAATGTACTTATACATAATTTCTACCAGATCTCAGTAGCTCTATATTGCTGCTATTTTATTCTGCCAAGACTGATCTACAACCTTCAAACAGTAACAACTAGGTTACACCGTAAACGTAAAACATAAACTGAACATTCTATAATCGCTAAAGAAAATCAGATAAAGCGGTAGTCCCTTGGGATAACATCGGTTCTGTGATTGACTTCAGATAGGCTTCCTGTCGCATTTTGGGTCTAAATATACCCAATTTAGAGTTAGAGATTTACCATTAAAATTTGCTATTGCTACATTTTATATACAGAATAATTAAAAAGCAAACTGAAAAATACTTATCGGCTAGTTAATAAAACTTAAATTTATTTAAGTCTACGTTAAAATCATAAGTATGAATCTTTTTAAAATATTTATGTACGGAATTGGCTATTTTATTCAATTATATGTCTATTGGCTTTATTTTGTCACCCATATGGTTACAATAATACTTTTTAAAAATTTACGCCCTCCTTTTTTAATTTGTAGACGTCTTTTTTAAATGTTCTAAAAACCTTCAGTCTTTAAGAGGAATCTAACATTTCACTATGTAATTTTTAAATACATCAATCTGTTTGGACTCATGTGCTTACGAAATAAATTATGTATGTATCATGCCTATATCACACAAGAAAATATTTTTAAATAAAAATAAAGCTTGACGCCCGTATTGTATATTTAAGTAAAACTTATATCTCTTGTTATTCTAGGTACTTCGCATTATCAATAACCCACTTCCGAATAAATGTTGATAGTAAGCCGACATCGAAAACTCAATTAATTGCCTGGAAATAAAATTTTAAAAATATTTTCATGCTGCAAGCTTTTTACGTTAATCGTTCGAAAAGCACCAGGGCCCTCGAATATTTAAGATTTAAGGCTCTTGAACTACTGCTAGCGTTAAAGTGCAGAGGTCACTTGTTAAAATCGCTTACATTTGGGATAGTTTAAATATATACAAAGTATAAATGCAGAATGCTGAAATGTAAATATGTATTATAAATACATTAAATTAATTCGTTTAAAGATTTCCATCATTGTATATATGACAAATAAACATAATACGCATAATGCTATAATATTTGAAGTAGATGAACTAAGAAAATCGTTAAAAATACAAAGATATTCTTGATCATATAAAGTCATGTAGAATAAAGTTTTTTACAAAAGAAATTTTAAACGGATTTCAGACAAAACTTATATATTTTCCGACAACATAAATGCGTTATCTACATCAATATTAAAAAAAACAACCGGTAAAAACATTTACTTAATTTAGTCAGGTAGTAGAGTAACCACCGCCGTCCTTTGCTCCTTGCACTTACACGCGAAGCGACCACCTCAGTCCTCAGGAGTAATGACGCATTACACTACGCCAGCAAGGAGTTTAGTCTTATTTGAGATTGGACGTAGATTTCCATACCCACCCGAAACCATTTAACATCAGGCCTGCATAACCATTTGGTATAAAAATATAAAAAATATATAAATAACAAAGGTACTTCTGTCACATTTCTCAAACGTATACGCTACATAAAAAGAAAGAAGAAAGGTTTCGTTTTAACAGACTTCCAAAAAATGACAGGATTTTAATTCCTTTACATATACATATATATAGAGATCAGTAACATAAGGACTTTTGATTATTTTATCAGAAAAAATCCTTCATGCTGGTAATTTTTTAACAATCAAAAAGAGTTCTGTAAAAGGTCTGTTCAATCCTTGTTAATATGTTGGTGGGTAGAACAAAATAATCCGCCAGCGTTGTCTTTTAATGTCGCGTC